>JACEIK010008982.1:0-56656 GCA_018107945.1 Datura stramonium
GTAATGGTGGTGGTGATAGTTGTGATGATAGAGGTGGTTGGTGTTGTAGTGACTGACGTGATGGTGGTGGCGATAGTTGTGATGATGAAGATGGTTGGTGTTGTAATGGCTAGCGTGATGGTGACGGTTGGTAGTGATGGTTGTGATGGTGAACTTAGTTGACATTAGTAGTTGGCAGTGTTTGATGGTGATGGCCAAAGAATATATGTTGGTATAGTTGGTGGCGGTGGTAATTGTGATGGTAGAGGTGGTTGGTAGTAAGGATTGATTGTAGTTGTGGTAGTGACTATAGGTGTGGTAGAGGTGGCGTCGACTATGATAGTAATTGTAACCATAATGATAAAGGTGGTATGTGTGATAATGGCTGACAGTAGTGGTGGTTGATAATGGTGGCGGAGGTTGTGGTGGTGGTTAGTGGTTGGCGATGACAATGGTGGTGGTGGTTATAATGACACAGGTGGTTAGTGGTGATGGTTGGTGGTTTGAATATAGTGGTGGTGAAAATTTTCCACACAAGCATACCTCTTAATGATATTAAGACTTTGTTTCAGATCTTAATGATTAAGACCTATTCAGACCAAATAAGTGTTGAAATCTTAATAAAAACAAATGCATTTAATGGTCTAAGGTCTGAACTATTCAGATTCAGACCTCCATTAAGTGCAAACAAATGAGGTCTTAATTTGCTAGCATGCTTGTGAGAATTTGTCAAATGAAGTACTCAAGACTTCTCCCATCATCATCCGATCTCAACAATTTAATTTAGTTCACTAACTTCATACTACACCAAGTTCATGGATTTTTTCCTTCTTTTCAAATCTCCTTTAGCTTTTCAAGAATGCTTCACCTAGGCCATCCCTCTCACTTTCCTCCTCCAATTCATAATTCAAGTAATTCATGTAATGAAGTAGCACTGTTCAATTCACTTAACAAAAAATAATCAATTTACTACCATTTATCATGAATTAATCAAGAATTTCAAAAATTCAATCATTATCCATATTCAAGAATTCAATACTTATATACTTTCTCTCTCTACAATTAATACATCTACCCACCAACATTCAAGACTTTAATTCACCAACCCCCATCATCCCCACAAGTTCAAATCACTATGTTCAATAAAAATTCAAGCTACCCAACAAGATAACATACTATCATGGAATAATTTAAGACTTTAAGCTTATCAAATCCAAAACATGAAATTCAAGATTTTCACCAACAATGGTGATTTGGGTTCTAAATCTTGGGGGAGAAGGGTGTGGGAGCATGCTTTCATCATTGTCTAAATAAGAGAGGAGGAATATACTTACTTGAGTTGAAGATGAGAGTTTCACTAAAGCTTTTGGGGAAGACAACAATGGAGGAGAGGGGGGAATGGGAAGCTACTGCTTAAGAGAGAAGAAATTTTGCTTTTTGTTTTTCAATTGTTTAAGGAAAAAGGAAGAATGGGACTTTAAATAAAGAAGTGGGCATGGGATTTTATGTAATTTTAAGGTCTTTTAAGTCAACATTGACTCAAATTGACCAAAACTTTTCGTCCATATAGACCCTGGCGCGCCACCCATAGCCTCATCTAACAAAAGTTGTTTCTTCTAATGTCCCAGCTTTTTCTTGCCTCTTACGCCCTGTTCGTCTTTATAAAATAAAGAAAAATATACAAAATGTTAGAAGGATGGATTACCTCCCACCAAGTGCCTTAGTTAGAGCGTGGCATAACAATCAGGGGTTGCCTCCCATGTAGCGCCTGATTTAATATTGCAGCACGACTATGGTCCCCGTCACTCCTTCATCCGAGTGGACTTGTGACCATACCAAGGATTTTCTAAACTCTCATGCAGCACATGCTGCTCCACTAACTGATTACAACCTCCTGGTTCTCCAGCTGGCTTCACTGTGTAGTCCTCATAATGAGGTGGCCTTCGTACTACTCTAAACACTTCAAACACTACCTCTTGACCATCTACTCTCATAGACATGTTGCCAGACTGAACATGTATGACAGCATCGGTGATGGCTAAAAGTTCTCTCCCCAAAATGAGGGGAACTACTGCATCTACCTCATAGTCCAAGATTATAAAGTCCACCGGCAGGATGAAAGGTCCTACCTTAATCAAGACATCTTCAATGATTCCCTCAGGATAGGACATAGATCGGTCCGCAAGCTGCAACATTACTATGGTAGGATGTGGTTCGCCTAATCCCAAAGTTCTGAATAGGGATGCAAGCATCAAATTGATGCTCGCACCCAAATCACATAAGGCCGAACCTATTTCCTTGCTTTCAATAGTAACGGGGATAGTGAAGCCCCCGGGGTCCTTTAGCTTTTTAGAAATTTTATTATTAATTTGGAAACTGCACTCTTCCATAAGAGACACGATTTCAAACTCTGTATGCCTCCTCTTATTATCCATGATATCCCTGAGATACCTGGTGTACTTCAGGACTTCCTGCAAAAGCTCCACCAATGGAATATTCACATGAACCCGCTTCAACAACTCAATAAACTTACTAAAAGCTGTGTCCTCTGTCTTCTTCTTCAACCTTTTAGGGAATGGGGGAGGTGGTCTAGCTATCATAATCTTCGGTTGTGGGTTGCTAGACTCCCCCACCTCAGTCTTAGAACTCACAGCCTATTCCTTATCAACTTTTTCTTTAATGGGAATAGCCTGACCCAGCTCTTTACCACTACACAAGAAGATTGCACTCACATTTTCCTTGGGGTTCTTCTTGGTGTTCCCCGGGAGTCCCCCCTGTGGTCAATTGTTCTGTTGTAGGGCGAATTGCCCCATCTGCCTCTCAAGCTCATGGATGGACTTTTGCATTTCATTGACCATTTGCGTCTTCTGCACCATCCATTGTTTCATTCTCTCCTCAAGAGAACTGCTTTGCTTCTAGCCATATAGCATTTGATAAGTGTTTTGGGTCCTTTGAAAATTTTGATTCCCTCCCCATAAGGGGTTGAAGGGTGTATCTCTATCCTCAACAACAACTTCTATCCTATCACCAATGGGTTCAAGGATCTTTGAACTCCCATTCCGTATTTACTTTTAACCCTTTCAATTCCCTTTCCCAAGTTCAATTGAAAGATACAAGGTGATCAATTTTGTAAATAATAAATTAACACAAATAAATACAAACAACCATAATTGAAGAATCAACACCAAATTTAATTAATCCTTCAAACAATCAACCATTCACCATGGCCAAAACCCTAGAATATAAGTTTAACCACTCATAGATAAGAGGAAAAACAAATGTTTAATCATCATCATATGAAAATACGAAGTAAAGAAGAGAAAACCTAGTTGTAGAACTGTGTCTTCCTTCAAAAGAACTTACAAGCTTTCATAAACAAACTACCGAACGTAAACAATAATTAAAGACTGGTCCAAGATGTCAAAGATGCTTAACAATCGACCTAAGGCCTCTATTTATAAATGATGAGCCTTCAAATGACGCTTTTGCCCTTCAAAACTTGACTTTAAAATCAGAATTTTCTACCCCACGGCCCCATGTATCTCACCACAGACTTAGTCAAATTTCTAATAATTTCAGCTCTGGACAAGGCCTGGCGCGCTGCCCCCTCTATCTCGCCAAGATGTTCATCAAATTTCTGTAAGTCTGAACATCTCTGGCGCGGGGCACCACTCATCTAGCCCTGTTTGTAAAGTGTAATTATCTGAAGTTGTTGTGCCAACCATAGCTCCAACCTGAAGTTTTGTTCTCTGAAGTTTGGGACTTGGTGCGGGGTGCCAGCCATAGCACCAGGCCCTTCAGCTCCTCAAATCTTCACTCCTTGCATCATTTTGAGCCCATTTTGCTTAGTTTCCTTCTCAAATCAACTCAAATCATTTGTTAGCGCATAAAAGACACAAACACATGAATATAAGCATAAATTAAGGATTATGAACTCAAAACATGATCAAATATGGGTAAAAACATGGCAAATGAGCATAAAAATATGCCCAACATCATCGTGATACAATGTAACATCCTTTATTATTCAGTCTTCATTAAGGTAAACTGAATCAATCTCTCTGATCTCTTTAGTATCTCCCATATACAACTTTATTCTTTGACCATTCACCTTGAACCTCTTACCATCTTTGTTTTCAAGATCCACTACACCATATGGGGATATGTTCATCACTCTATACGGTCCCATCCACCTAGATTTCAATTTATTGAGATGGAGGCGGAGTCTTGAATTGAACAGTAAGACCAAATCACCAGCATTGAACTCCCTTTTTTTCTATTTTCCAGTCATGGTAGATTTTCATCCTTTCTTTGTAAATGGTTGCACTTTCATAAGCTCGAAGCCGGAACTTATCTAACTCATTCAACTGATCTAATCTCAACTTGACTGCTTTATTCCAATCCAAATTCAACTTTTTCAATGCCCATAGTGCCTTATTCTCTAACTTTACCAGTAGATGAAACGACTTGCCATAGACAAGCTGATACGGAGATGACCCAATGGGGGTCTTATAAGTTGTTTGATATGCCTACAGTACATCATCAAGCTTCCTAGACCAGTCTGGCTGGCTGGTGTTCATTGTTTTGGCCAGAATAGTCTTAACCTCCTTGTTGGAACTTCCACTTGCCCACTTGATTGAGGATGGTAATATGTTTCCACCTTATGTTTCACACGATATTTCTCCAGCAGAGTTCTAAAGAGGCGATTACAAAAATGTGACCTACTGTCACTGATGATTGTTATGGGAGTACCAAATCTAGAAAATATGTGCTTTCGCAGAAATTTTGTGTCACTTTTCCCTTCATTGTTAGGGAGTGCAATAGCTTCCACCCATTTTGAGGCATATTCCACAACCACCAAGATGTATTTCATCCCATATGAGCTCACTAATAGGCCCATTAAGTCAATACCTTATACATTAAATAACTCTACTTCAAGGATAGGGGTTAATAGTAGCTCATGCTTACAAGTAATGCCACCTTGCATTCACATGACTTGGAAAAATCGTAAGCATATTGGCGGATAGAGGGCCAATAATACCCGCACTGCAAAATTTTGTACGCAGTTCAGATACAACTATGATGATCCCCAACCGGGGATGAATGGCAAGCCTCCAAAATACTCAACATCTATACCTTTGGCACACATCTTCAAATCAGCCCATTTGAAAAAATGCAGAATAGATATGGTTCATCCCAATAGTACCTCCAGGCATCAAACAGGAACTTCTTCCTTTGCTGGGGCGTCATATCTGCTGGAATCATGTCGCTCACCAAATAATTTGCATAGTCAGCGAATTAAGGGATCAAATCTTGAGATGCATCCAATACCTATTCATCTGGGAAGGCATCATTGATATTGATCTCATCCTTCACTCTAGCCTCTGCTTCCAGTCTAGACAAGTAATCAACCACCTGATTTTCTGTTCCCTTTTAGTATTTTACCTCAAATTCAAATTACTGGAGCAACAAAACCCATCAGCCTGGGTTTAACATCCTTTTATGATATCAAGTACCTCAGTGCAGTATGGTCTATATAGACGATTACCTTAGTTCCAAGCAAGTATGCCCGAAACTTGTCAAATGCAAAGACCACTGCTAGTAGCTCCTGTTCAGTGACTGTGTTCTTTTGAGATGCATTAAGTTTCTTACAGGCATAATAGATGGGGTGCAAAATCTTCATTCTCCGTTGGCTCAGGATAGCACCAAGGGACACCCCACTAACATCATACATTACCTCGAACGGGAGAGACCAATCTAGAGCTATAATAATAGGAACGGTGGTGAGTCTCTCCTTCAGGCATTCAGAAGCCTTTAGACATGCCTCATCAAACATGAACTTCTCCTCCTTCTCAAGCAGTTTGCACAATGGTTTTGAAATCTTTGAGAAGTCCTTGATGAACCTCGTATAGAATCCTGCATGCCCTAAAAAGCTTCTGACCCCTTTTACAGAGATAGGCGATGGAAATCCAACTATTACTTCAATTTTAGCCTTGTCCACCTCTATCCCCTTCTCTGAGATTCTGTGACCCAGCACTGTCCCTTCTTTGACCATGGAGTAACATTTCTCCCAATTTAAGACCATATTAGTTTCTTTACATCTGTTCAACACTTTGCTCAAATGCTTGAGGCAGGATTTAAATGACTCACCAACAATTGAGAAATCATCCATAAATACCTCGATGGTGTCCTCTACCATTTTTGAGAAGATTGACATCATAGAGTGCTGGAATGTGGCTGGTGCATTACACAACCTAAAGGGCATTCTCCTAAAAGTAAATGTTTCATACGGGCAAGTGAAGGTGGTCTTCTCTTGGTCTTTTAGGGTTATACAGATCTTTTTGTATCCTAAATAACCATCAAGAAAATAGTACCATCCTTTACCTGCCAACTTGTCAAGCATCTGATCTCTGAACGACATTGGAAATGGTACACAATTTGTCTCAAGCTGGATTTTGTGGGTGCATATTCCTGGAGGGATCCTAAAGATGTCCGCAATGGTCCATCCAATTGCCTTTTTGTGCTTTTTCAATACTGCAACCAGAGCCCCCATTTCCCAAGCTGCTAGGTATGCTGCAATAATTACTAACAAGGTGTTGTTTTCTCCCAAAAATGCATATTTTAGATGGGGAGGTAATGCCTTAAGTTCCAAAACTGGTGGTACCTCCACTGATGGTTTTGCTGGACGAGTTGCATGGTTCTTTAAGTCAAGGTCTAATTTCTTTGGCCTGAAGTTATACGACCCCATTCCCTCTAGGGAATTTACCAACTCTGTATACCCCAGTACTCCATCTCCCTCATAATTCATCGGACGACTACTAGTGTATCAATACTCATCATCTCTCCCATGGACACTAGCAGCCTCTTATCTCCCATATGGGTGTTCCCACAAGTGGTTCTTGAGATGAGGCATCCCTGTTGTAGCCTGAATGAATCACAAACCAAAAAGGAAAACCTAAATGAGGAAATAACATCTAAAAGTTAAACACTGCAGTTACTCTAATCCTATGCCGTATTCTCCAGAAATGACACCATTTTTTGATAACGCTCAAAATCACACTCCTAATAAAGTATGAAGCGGACGTCGTCAACAAAAAATCCAACAAAGGTTGGGGTCGATCCCACAGGGAATATAGTCAAGATATAGAATAACGCTAGTATTTAAGCTTTTAAGTGTGTTATCTCCAAAATGGGGGCTTTATAAAAGCAATTATTTGACAACTTTGAGAATTGATTGTTGTTTATCGAGATTATGTAATTAACTAGGGTAAGAGTTCCCCATGGGTTCATAACTACTTTAGATTTTACACTTATGATCTATCCCAATGCTTATTTATAGAACTTGATAACTAGGGTTCATCCAAATGACTGGTTCATCCCTATTGAATGACTATACTTAATCACCGAGTTAGCTCTCATGAACGATTTTACTTTAACTGTTATCAATTTTTCCCAAATTAACTATCATGCGACCGCAACTCAAGTCATATAATGACCCATAAAGATCAAGGCTTTGTTGTAATTTTCTTTTCCTAATCTCCATTTCTCTAGGTTCAAGCAAGTAATGAATTCGAGCAAGTCCTAACATTGCGCTCCATTAAGAAACATTAAAGATGAAGAGAATACAATACAAGTGTTTAGCATTGGTATAGAATCACTTTGTGCAAACCTAGTTTGTTAATTCATCATGGTTCCCACAACCCTAGTTGTGGAGGTTTTAGCCTCTCATGATTGTAAGAAAATTATAAGCATTCATAGACAAACACATAATTTAATACTTACAAAGATGATTGGAGAAAACCCACTTGATTATTGCAAGAATTTATGAAGAATGATTCAAGAACAATGAAGAAAATCAAATCAAGAAAATCTTCAAGACTTGAATAGAAAGTTAACAAAACCTTTTCTCAATGTATTTCGTGTGTTAATACTTTTTCTGACTGAAAATAATCTAAAAAGTATTTATACAAATATTTAGAACCTTTTCCTAAGTAAACAGGGAAACTACTAAAATTGTCGCCCACTTCACCTACAACTCATAAGAAGATTGTACGATCATATCTTAACTCATATGTTGGCTGGCATCTGTTTAATATGGCTAAGTGTTGGGAACTGGTATGGCTCGTACCATGAACCTAAGAGTCGCACAACCTGTCGTGGTTTGATATTGAGAATTCTGAAAATCTTCTAAACTTTTTAACAAATGGCTTGGCACAACTCATTCCTCAGTTCTACAACCCGTGACTCATTCTCGTACCTTTAGACCTGTCAGTATTCACTTCTTCTAAATTTTTCTATTGCTCCTTGGTATGGGTCTTAGGTAGATCTCATGATTCGTGGTTGCTAGCCATACTAGGAGACTTGGCCTGTGCAAATCTTTTGAAGCTTTCTACAACTGCTATGGTATGGATCATACCAGGATGGTACGACTCGTACCATGAGATCTAAGTTACCTTTGCCTAAACACTTTTGTCTTGTACCTTTCCATGACTCTCAGTACGGCTCGTACTAGGATGGTACGACTTTGCCTCAACACTTTTGTCTTTTACCTTGCCATGACTCTCAGTACGGCTCGTACTAGGATAGTACGGCTCGTACTGAGGTCCATACTTAGCCACTTTTCTGCAATTTTCTCCATCTTTTGCACTAATTCAACTCCAACATCTATTTTCCCTATAAACATAGTAAAAATGTATCATATCCATATAAACACACCTAAGTTCATGCTTATTTTGCAGTTTTAAACATCATAAGTGCTGTAAACTCACAGCACATCAAGAGGCCGATGAGCTTAGTGGCGACAACAACCACACCTTTAGTTAGGTATAGCTAAGGTGTACCTCCCTTCCCTATTTTTCCTTAGTTAATTGATTGGTTGCCCCCGTTTAGGGCTTGTTAAACAATTTCATCTTTATTTTTTCTTGTGTTTGACAACCTTTATCATTATCTGCTTTTGATGCGCGGGTGACCATTTTGGCACTTGAATGACAATGGCCTTGTTTTTGGCCCCTTACTTACATAACTCACATTTTTTACATAGATGTATACTTGTTTTGCGACCTTTTAATATTTGAAAGAATTTTCAAAAGCAGGGGACTGAATTCTTCTTTGCAGTTGCCCACTACAATGGTCTCTTTTTTGCTACAGCGGACCCGCTTAGCGGTCCACTTCTGTAGCGAGTCTGCGACAGTGAGAACTCGCTAAGCAGAATGCGTTTTCCAGACCACTAGTCTCCAGGTGACTGTCACTCATCGTTCATCATTATTATTACATACCCTATCACATTGTACTACACAAAAATTTGTACTATCAATTACTGTCACGACCTGAACATAGGCCCGGATCGAGACATGGGACAAGGAACCCCGAAAGACTACAAGTCGACCTATTGCATGAACATACATCTAACTCAATTAATAAAAGCAGAAAATCAAACATAAATAATATAACATTAGAATACAAATGCTAATCTGAAGCTAATTACAATCTATGTATGAAAAGCCTCTAATTCTGATGAGTTGATGGAACAAGATCCCAACTAACTCTCTAAGTTTGAAACTGAAAATACAAGGATAACTAATAAGGAATGATCCTCGGGAGATGAGGACTCACCAACTGAGACTGGATGCTAACTCCAAGAACTGGTTAATGACGGGGCTGAGTCTGGATGTCAGAGCCTGTATCATAAAATGATACAACATAGAGTATGCAGTCAATACGTGGAATGTACCGAGTAAGCAAGGTATGGAAAACCATTTAAGTAAGTAAAATCATTAAAACATGCATAATATAAAACATAATCAATATAAGAATCTGAGAGTAGGGCTTGAATGCTATTTTCTAAAATCATGATCTGAACATGATTGAATATCATAACTGATTCGAATGACCCAAAGCTAAAAACTTATAATCATAAGTAAAACTAAAAATTGGGTCAAAAATTGGGTCAAACCTGCTTAAAAACATATATATATATATATATATATATATATATATATATATCATGAATGATAAACAAGCATAACCGAAATCATGAGGAACAATGGGAGACTCATCATATAATCAACATTACCACACAGAGCTTACGTGATCCCGACTATCACACTCAAGTGGGTAGAGCCTTCCAAAGACTTGCTAGGGCTAAGGACACTACCATGATATCAATATCAAGCTGAAGGCCCCTTGGGGAAGGGAAAAGCTTCGTGGAGGTCCCAAATAATCTCGATTATATCTACGTTGGAAGGGCAGCTTCGAGGCATAGCTTGGATCGACCCTTAGCCTACCTTGCAGTTGTGACACTACTCCCAAAATTATGCATATGCTCCATCATTTTTCAACGAAGCTGATCATCGTCTATTGATGAAGAAAAATAATCATGTAAATATAAAATATGATATCATACATGAGGAGACTTAGCTCAAACCATACCACAAGTTGAATATAATTGGGAGTCTTGACTCCAAAACCATGTGGTAAGCTAATTGACTTGAAATCATAAATCATACATGAAAATATGGGTTTGCCCAAAATTTAAACATTCTTGAAAATACTTGATTCACTTGAAAACATGATCATAGACATGGGTAATTTGAAAACATGTTTTTCACATAAATATCTCAACATACCCGAACATACATCATATCTCAACTTTAATGAACTTTCATGGATGGGAATCATAGTATATAAAACTTGAAAACATGATTTATAATTGAAAACATTGTAAAACTTTCTCATGAATCATACCAACAATAGAAACATGCTTAGATCATACCTATGGTAGAAACTAGAAAATTCATGCATCGGGTTAAAACCCCATAGGATCATCACATAGATTTTCATAAATTACAGAGGGATTGGGCATGGGTGTGAAACAAATTCACCCATTCATAATCCTACATAACTGAGAGAATCTAATTCAACAACTTTTCTGATTGCCCAAGGAATAATGAGGAAGTACTCTGTGATCGAGCTTGATCACCATCTTAGACTTCTAAAGCTTGCATACATGAATTAGAATAGCTTAGAATGAACTTACCTCCTTAAAGCTCACTATTCGCAGCTTAAAACGACGTAGGGCTTAGGCTTTAGGATCATAGGAATTATGGAAAATCGCTACTAAACAGGAAATGATCACGGCCCCAACAAGGGAATGGATGAGTAGTTTGCCCAAGGCCACGACTGTGGCTACAAGTCGTCATGTACCGGCCAAAATTTCACCGGCCTATCACGGGGACTTGGGCAGTCAGCATCGGTGACCACAACTCATGGTCACCTCTCGTCTTTATTGCCCATTTTCTTCTTCCTTCACCTCGACCTGACCACGACTCGTGGTCATGTCCGTAGTGACCCAAAACCAAAATAAATTCCGACTAATCTAACTCCTCACCACAAGTCAACTTAACAAATCCCCGTGGTCATCCCGAGGGTCACAGATACCCATTTTGTGACTCCGGTGCATAAAACTTACTTTCCATTTCAACTCCTGCTCGATCTTTAGGATTTCTGGCATTATAATATCTTCCCTTGGGAACATTAGTCCTCGAAAGTTGGAAATCATAAAATCAAAGAAATGCAATCATTAAATTCAAATAATGATCAGGCTGAAAATTGATGAATAATTGCTCAAACCCAACCACATGATCGAACCGACCACAAAATCTACATACATGCTGATGAAAGAAACTGGACACATGAACCGAACATGAAATCAAGAGAGTTTCTAGGAAAAACTGACACTGCCGGAACAAAGCCTAAAGAAATAGATGTGGGTATTTAGCCATCATATCTGCTTCCGCTTTCCACGTAGCCTCAACATGCCGATTCCTCCATAAAACCTGACCGAAGCCTAATTCCTTGTTCCTTAGAATTCAAACCTGAAGATCCAAAGATTTCCATCTGGAATCCCTCTTCATAACTAAGGTTGTCTTTCACACCGACATCGTCCATCTAACAACTAGAGATGGATCACCCAAACACTTTTATGAGCGACATGAAAACTGGATGGATCAAGCTAATTTTGAGGGAAACTCCAAATCATATGCTACCTTGCCAACCCTTTCCATAAATTGGGCACTCGCCAACATAATGGGACTGAGTTTCCTTTCTTTCCATATCTCATTACCTCTTTCATGGGAGATACCTTAAACACTCAATATTAACTTTAAACTCAAAGCCCTCTTCTCAAATCCGCATGCCTTTTGGCGACTTTGAGCCGTTTCAACCTTTCCCTATGAGGTGAACTTTCTCCATAAGCCTCATGGATCGAATTCGATCCTAATATCTAGCCTAACCGACTTCAAACCAAATAATATGCGATCTACACCCTCCCGCCATTGAGAGCCTTAAGCAGCCATCTGAATTTCTTGGAATGGTAGCTATGGTATGCGCATACTCAATGAGAGGCAAATGATCATCCCAACTATCTCTAAACCACCCGCACATGCTCTCAACATGTCTCAAGAGTTCGAATAGTCGCTCCGCCAACCATCCGCTTAAGGTGAAATATCGTATTGAGCTAGACCCGAGTACTCATGTCCCTTTGAAATAATCTCCAAAATAGGAGGTAAACTAAGTACCTCTATCTAATATAATGGAAAAGAGCACTCCATGAAACCGAACTAGCTCCCAAATGTAGTTTGGGCATAACTTCTTCACAATCGCCAGCTGACAGTGTAAAAATGAGCAATCTCTTGGTCAAACCTTGCCTAAGCAACAACCGAAATGGAGTCATATTATCATCGAGTGCAGGAAAACTCGTAATGAAGTCCATTGATCTCTTCTCACTTCTAAGTAGTAATGCTAATATCTTGAAGCACACCTCGAGGTCTTTGATGCTCAACCTTTCACCGTTGACACTGGGGACACTTAGCCACGAATTCCACTATGTCCTTCTTCATGCCATTCCACCAATAGACTTCAAAGAGGTCATGGTACATCTTGGTGGCACTTGGATGTATCGAATATTTGGAACCATGAGCCTTGTGCAATATCCGATCTCTCAAATCACCAACATCTAGAACACACGCATGACCCCGATATCGTAGCACACTATCTCCCTTTGAGAAAACCTCTACTTTTGATTTTGAACTATTTCCTTAACTTCACCAAGATAGGATCCTCATCTTGTCTAGGTTTTACATTAGTTACCAAGGATGATTCTCGATCCGTCTCGAACTATAAGACCGCCATCGGTCGAGTCAACCAAACAAACTCCCAACCATGTAAGTCGATGGCCATCCTTCACAAGCTCCTTCCTCCCCGCATCTACATGAGACAAACTCTCCATAGAGATCCTACCGAGTGCATCTCATGCTACATTAGCCTTACCCGAATGGTAATAGGACACTCATATCATAATCCTTGCAGCTCCAACTACCTTCTTGGTAAATTTAGGTCCTTCTAAGTAAACATATTGCAGGCTTGAGGTTCGTAAACACATCCATATGACCTCTTACAAATAGTGTCTCTAAATCTTCAAGGAGAATACTACCGCCGCCACCGAGATCATGATTCGGGTAATTTTTTCATGAATCTTTCACCGCCCGGATGCATATGCTATAAAGTTACCATGCATCAATAAACAACCAAAGACGATCCTAGAAGCATCACAATATGCCACAAAACCCATCAAGCACTTCTGGTAGGGTCAACACCCAAGGGCCGAGGTGAGTCAAGCCTTAACCTCTTGGAAGCTCTTCTCACAAGCCTCGAATTCATTGCAACTTCACTTGCTTCGGTCAATTTGGTCAATGGTACCGCAATAGATGAAAATCCCTCAATAAACCTCCAATAATACCCAGCTAAACTCAAAAACTCGATATCCGAGGGATCTGACCGGCTTGGGCCAATTCTTTACCACCTCACTTTTTGATAGTCTACTTGAACACCCTCACTTGGATACCACATGACCCAAGAATGCCACTAATTTCAACCAAAACTCACATTTACCGAATTTAGCAGAATATAATTGGCGGTCCTGAGAGTCTCACCACCTCAACTGAGCGGCATGCTCTTCCTCGCCCGGAGGAGTATATATGATTCATCTATGAACACAATCACGAACATATCCAAGTATGGCCTGAACACCCTGCTCATAAAATCCATAAAGCTTCAGGCATTTGTTATTCCAAAGACATAACTACAAACTCATAATGACCATATGGTGTCCTAAAGGTTGTTCTGGATGTCACTCTCCGAACCCCAGCTTGCTGATATACGGATCTAAGATCTATCTTAAAAGAACTTAGCACCCTAAAACTTGTAAAATAAATCATCACTCCTGGGAGAGGACACTGCTTCTGATGGTGACCTTATTCAATTGCCGATAATGAATACACACTTACGAAGCAGAATCATCTTTCTTAAGGACAAAGAGAATCGGTGCACCCTATGGTGATTTTGCCCTGGCCTGGCGAAACCTTATCTAGAAGGTCCTTCAACTAATCCTTCAACTCCTTTTGCTTGGCTAGAGCCATTCTCAGAGGGAAGGAATAAATATAGGCTACATATCGGGAAGAAAGCCAATACCAAAATCGATCTCTCTCGGCAGGTGATTCCTTGCAGATGGGCTAGGGGAAACTTCGGGATACTCACATACTACTCGGAACCGACAAATAGTCTGGGTCTCACCTACCATCCTTAATTTAACTAGATGGTACACACAACCCTTAGAAATCATCTTTCTAGCCTTAAGGTAGGAAAATGAAATGACCTATAGGCACACCGAACTACTCCTTTCCACTCTAGGACTAGCTCACCAAAAATTCAGACTGAGAATGATTTTATAGGATTTCGGACCAAATCAAACACAGGAAACATGGGGCATCACAAAAGATAGTAGCCCCTCCTCGATCAACAAAGCATATACATCAAGGTGGGAAAACTCATAACATACCAATTGACTACATTCGGGGAGATCTCCCCGCTTCCACTTCCGGATGCTAGGCAGAATCGCTTTGGCATTGTCCGCCACTTGTGCTAATACATGCCCCCTACCGAGCCGGGGCGTCCCGTGGAGCTGCTAAACTATAAGCTAGGCCTAGGCCCCTATCAAGACCCCCGTCCGATCCTGGACAATCCCTTAGCATGTGCTTGGGCTTCCGCACTCCAAGTAAGCACCGTACTCGCCAAGCACCGGCTTATGTGTCTCCGGCCACACCCGTCGCAAATTGGGATACCGGAATCTCGTGGGCCTACCGCTCCGTCTCGTGAGCCTAAAGCTTGTCCTCTTTGGTCAGCACAGATCTCGGATGGCACACTCATAGTCACGACACCGGCTGACGATCTCGGTGAGACCGCGTTGATCCCGCGGTTCACCACCTGGCTCCCGCCGAGAGAACCTATGTGGTGTTCCTCCATCTCGGCTAGCCGTACAAGACTATCCGAGGAATATCTATCCTCGGGCGAAGCATGGCAGCCCCGGCAATTTTTGTCCAGAAGCCCATATCCCTCCATGTACAAAACCTACTCACCAGCCCTCCATCTCGATCAACCACTAACTCTTGTGCATACTTGGACAGACGAGTGAACTTAGGAATACTCCTACACAATCATCTTTCCTGCTTTAGATTCACAAACTCATTGCCAAATTGGTCATCTCATGAGGGAAGAATCGATCTATAAATGGCATGGAACTCATCCCAATCGATAAAGCCTGCTCCAACATCCCTATAATCCTTCCATTTTCTTAAACCAAATGTGCGCAACCCCTTCAATCAATATGAGGCTAAATCGGTGCACTCCTCCCCAATCACCCCCATGACCTAGGTGATTCTTAGAATCTCATCGATAAACTCATATGTATGCTCGTCCACCTTGAACAAGAAATTTACAGGTTTATCCTAGAAAATCTCTAACTTGTGCCGCCACCGCATCTCTGCTCTAAGGTACATGCGCTACCACTTGCCGATTGACTGGACTGCTAAGGCCTCGTACTAGCATTTGAATGTTTGTGCTGAATTCAGCATGGGCAACCGCTCCGATGCATGATTCTCATGGGCCGGTAGGGCCTGTGGGTGCCCGCCCCCATTGCCATCCTCGTGTTCACTTTTGCTCTTACTTCTTCTTCCATTAACTCGCGGGAGGCATGATTTTGCAAACACGTACAACACGAGTTAGAAGGATAGAGAGACATTTCACCCCATACATAGATCATGAAAGAATGGAATATTTTTTAAACATTTCTAGACTCTTCATCATAAGTGTGGCGTGCTTCACATCCATGAAAACTCTACTTAACGTGGCTTTCAAACACCCTAAGACACTTCAAAACCTATGGCTCTTATACCAAGTTTTTCGTATTTCTAACATAAGTCCAAATCGGTACATGGGACAAGCAGCCCGAGAGAAACCAAGCTCTAACGCATGGCATGAACATACATCTAACTCAATCAATAAAAGTGGAAGATCAAACATAATAAATATAATTGAAGTCTAAACATAACATAACATCGTGATACAAACAAGAATCTAAAGTTGATTACAATCTATGAAAAGCCTATAATTTCCGATGAGTTGGATAGGACAAGGCCCCAACTAACTCTCTAAGTCCGAAACTGAAATACAAAGATAACTGATAAGGAATGGTCCTTGGGAGATGAGGGACTCACCAACAAAGACTCGGATGGTAACTTGTAACCGGCTAATGACGGGTTGATTCTCGATGTTGGATCCTCGATCATGAAGTGATACATGATAGATATGGCAAAAGATTTTAAACAACTAATATGTGGTGTGGAACCACTTATGGTATATAATTAATAATGAACATAATAATATACACATAAATACATAGAATTCAAGATAGGTTGTAATGCTATTTCTTATAAAATATGATTCAACATATTTAATATTGCATCATTTGAGCTGCATCCTAAAATAAAGTTCAGTAACTCATAAAAAGCCTGAAATGTTCCCTTTTAATAATATATATATGTGAATGAGAAATATATGACCGAATTACTATGAATAATGACTTATATACTGATATTGCATTTATAGAGCGGTGATCCCGACTTTATCACACTCATGGGCAGCTGCCCAAAGACTTTGCTAGGGCTAAGGGTCACTACCATGATATCAATATCAAGATAAAGGCCCCTTGGGGCAGGGGAAAGCTCCAAAGGAGGTTGATCTTGGGCATATTTATATGCCCAAGTGATACTCAAATGCGTCGTTTTGTCTTGTTTATCTAACAATGTTTGTACTTTCTCATGTAAATTGTAGGAATTGATTTATACTAACCCAACATGATTGCTGCGTTGCTTTGGCAGAAAATGTACTTTATGAAGCTAAGATGCATGTTGAAGGAATCGGAAATGGACTCGGAAGCGAGCAAGGAAATGGCCAAGGAAAGCAAGGAATAAAGGGGCTCAGCGATGGAGCCGTGTCACGCCACGCGGAGGCATTATGTCCGGAGGATTAAATTGGCAACAATTCTAGTGAAGGTCCGCGTTGCCTCGTGGCACGTTGACCCAATTTCCCCGGAACTTGAAATTCCAAAGGAAGGTGCGTTCGCGGCGTGTCACGTTGGTTGAGCTCCGCATTGCATGCCGTGCCACGCCGGGGGTTAAATACTGACGACCACCTGAGCTCCGCATCTGCACCTTGGGCCACCAGGCGTGCTCCGCGATGCACTCCGTGACACGTTGCTTGTTATTCGGAAAAATTCTACCGCATAAATAGAACACTTAGGTTCATTTTTAATTATTCTCGACCCTGCGAGCAAGAACGTAATATGTGCAATGAGGGACGAAAATCAGAGTTTCTCTCATCTCTTTCTCCTCTTTCTTTCAATTGTTTGTATAATTTACATTCATTTGATGATGCTTTAATCCACAAATGAGTGGCTAATTTCACTTCTTGCCGAGGCTAAGAACATTTGTAGTGAAATGTGATTGTTGATCATTTGCTTTTCATCTTTTCTTTTCCATGGTTGTTCTATTAATTCTTGTTCTTACCGCATTATGTTTGGCCAATGTTAATGTATATCTAAAGTCCGGTTTTACTCGAGAGAGCACGAAATTGGAAAGTTGTGAATTAATAGGATATGATCTGTTCTTAGTTTGGGAAAATTGAGAATTGATTACCTTCAAAGATAGAAATATACCCGAAAGTCGTATTAGTCAATCAAGGAATTGGTTTTTGTATGGCTAGAACATGAATTGCTTCTTATCATAGAAATGTAGGTGGAAGGTTCATGATTCTTAAGTTGGGTTAAATACTTAATCCATAGGCATAAGTTCCGACTAGCAACCTGTGTGAGGAAAGACAAACTACTTGTATCGATAATTAATTTCTACATGTTCGTTTAGCTCAGCATGCTCACATTCATAGTTCGACTCAAACTGTATATTCATTTTAGACTTAGTATAAAATTAAAACCATAAAATAAAAAACTTTCTTTACATTGTTGTCTCGCATTTTTGTAGCCATGAAGCACTGACACTTGAGTAGATTTGGCCCAAGTCCACCCCCGTGGGATCGAGCATTGGCTTACTTGAGCCACTTACTACTTGTTCGACCAATGCACTTCTGCGTGTAGTCATAGAGACAAATTTAACGAAGCTTTGCACCGTTGCCGGACCGGCTATTTGCGAAATTTTTCTTAAAGTGTTAGTTTTCCATTTCTTTATATTAGTGTTGACAAATGGTCTTAGCCTCGTATTTTGCGTATATTAAATTTTGTTGAACACTCGGCAAGGGACAAAGAGCCGTGACCCATCCTAGAGCCGAAAGACAATTCCATCGCTAATGGAGAGAAGCTCTAGGGAAAAAGTCAGCAGCTTGCTTAGACAAACAACCTCGAGCAACCACGTAATCCACCACTTGTGTGGGCAAAGTGTTGGGTGCCCGAGGAAATGGCAAAGCTAGGCTTGCCGCGATGTGGCAATCCCACATGCTAGCAATGCACGTCTAGCATTCGCAAAACTGAGCTGTGAGGAGGTTCGAGCTAAACATAACATGGTGCAAATTGCCGCACACTAGCGGCGCTCACAGTCTTCCTCACGAGATCCACAACATCTTCAAAATTTTTTTGGAGATAAGTGACCCTTACCTTCCCGCTGGAGTGTCAATAGATTGGTGTCGTGCTTACATTGTTCCCATTCTCACTTTGGGAGAAGCCAAAAGGTGGTTGAAAGCCGAGCCACCCAATTCTATCACCACGTGGGATGATCTTGCAAAGAAGTTCTTGATCCGGTCTTTCCATCCTAAGTAGTGAAACAAATGGTGACTTGAATTCAAATTCTAAGTTTTAAACAAAGAGAAGGGGGAGAATCAGATCAAGCTTCGAGAGATTCAAATTGCCGCTATGGATTGTCCTCATACCACTAATTCAATGATGTGCTAGTGCATACTTTTATAGAGGGTTTGGAACCACATACAAAAATTTTGTTGGACTCAGAAATGGGGAACAAGCATTAGAAAAGACTTATGAAGAGTTGTATACTTTGTTAAACGTATTTATAGGTAATCCTGGAGTGGAATGCGGACTTTTCAAGAGGAGGAGCAAGGAAAGCAAACTGAGAGTCTTAGAAGTGGATGGTTTTACGCTTATCGCCGTACGTATAGTCAGAGCAGGTAATCAACTCAACACCCACTTCGAACATGAGTATGAATCACCTCAAGCCCCAAAGTGAATGCATTGCAACAGATTTGGTGAAGTGTGCGGGAGTAATGAACACTCACTGAGTGTTATGGAGCAAATCCGATCAGAACTTTTTCTAATGCACAAAGGAATAATCACCAATGTATGGTAAATGCCTCAATCCTAACCGGAGGAATCACCCGAATTTCTTGGGTAGCAATCACCATCAAAGTAGTTCGAGCCGGGGCGAAAGGAATCATGGAGGCAAGAACTACTTCGTGCAGCATTAAACAACAATGCTCCTCCTCCGCTCAATGAATGCCCAAGACAGAGATAAACAAAACTATGATAGCTAACCAAGCTCAATTGCAAAGCCGACTATGTGCAATTGGCAGCTACTGTAAGAACACCGCTAGCTACTGCGCCGAGTACCGCTTGGGCAATTTGGCCGGAGCCCAAAACACCAGGCCTAGAGGAGGACTTCACACATGCACTCCCAAACCTGAAGCATGTGAATGCAAATGACTACAAGGAGTGGTTTGCGCCCAAAGAGAGGTGGAACTGTAAAGACCACCTCAATGGGAGCAAGCAGAATGGAGGAGCAAAGTGATGAGAGGGGGAAGAAAAAGGATGCCGAATCAGAAGACCTCCACCCCGTTCCTCAACGACTAAAGAAACACAAGGAGGAGGCATGTTTCAAAAAGTTCATGGAGGTGCTTAAAGTACACATTAATCACTCCTTGTTGATGTTTGCGTGGAGTGCCGAAGTACGCAAAGTACATAAAAGACATTGTGGCGAACAAAAGCAAAGCTGGACTAAGTACGCTACTATGGCTTACTGAGGAGTGCACTTCGATACGTACGTATTGCCCACAAAGCTCAAGGACCGGGAGATTTGGCTACGATTACTACAAGTGCAGTATCCGAGCTCATGGATGTGATTTGGGAGCGAGCATTAACTTGATGCCGAAATCAGACTAAGAAGTTGGGGCTAGGGAGTCCTAGACCAACAATGCTGATTTTGCAACAGCGACGCTCCTTGGCAAGACCGATGGTATTGTGGAGGACGTATTGCAAGTGGGCTCCTTATCTTCCTGTAGACTTCTGTTGTGTTGACATCGGAGCTGCATTGCTGAAGTTCATTTATTTTGGGGCATCCTTTCTTGGCGATCAGAAAGCGCTGACGATGTAGCCGCAAAGCAGCACCATGCAAGCACACGACAAGGTGGAGGTGTTCGATGTGTACAAGGCCACCAAGCCCCTACACGAGAAACTCTCTGTAATCAACGTAATTGATTGAACTAGATGTTGTTCAGAGCGTTGAGTCACTAGAGCAATGTGGGAAACCCCGATAGGGGTAAGCTGACAGGTGAGTGACGTGTTCTAAGAAAATGTCCGTCACCCTAGGGCGGAATGAGCGTAAATGACGTCTAGCCGCACGGTAAACCAGGCGTTGCACGGGAGGTAACCCGTGATTTTGTTGTATTGTTATTATACAGTAGTTAAAAAGAAAAAAGAAAAGAAAAGAAAAAAATATATATAAAAATGTAAAAAAATTAAAAAAATATTGTGTTGTGTTTTTCAAACCTTGGGATTCTTAACCGAATTTCTTGTTGTAAGATAATTTCAGGTTGATCGAAGGGCAAAATGCAAAGAATCGCAAAGTAGAAAAACGAGGTAAGAAAAAATTGAAAAGTGGCAAACAAAGGAGCCCACGCGATGGCTCCGTTCCACGGAGGAGGTGTCTCGCGCTACCCGTGACACGTTGAAGGCAATTCGGAATTTTACAAATTCCTGCAACACTTGCGCGATGGTCTGCAGGTCACTGAGGAGGTGCCCCCGTGTTACCCTCCGGGCAAGGACATGTTGAGGTGTTATTCTGCCGGGTCACACCGCAACCCGTGGCGAAACCCCCACTTTTTAACCCTAGATTTCAATTTTTCATCATTTTTCATCCTCCAAGACAAACCTCCCAAAATCCCTTCTCTCCTCAACGTGCCACGGACCTAGGAACACAATTTCGCCAAGTTTTCTTCCTTTCATTGAATCTGCATGTTCTTCAACTCTATCTCAATTTTGGTCGAATTTTTCGATTTTTAGCATGAGATGTGAGTAAACCTTACCCTATGTAGAAATTGAGCTAAATTCATTTAAGTTATTGTTAGAATTGGATGTTTTAATATCATTGCATTGTAAGGGAACCGATAAATACATTAGCTTACTCAAATTTTTTGTAAAATTGTAGATAGGGCTTGGAATTTGAATATGAAAAAGGGGAAAAATCTAGTTGAATTGCGAAATTATTGTTTGGGTTTGTGTATGTTGGGTGAGATGAGTTGGTTGTGCTAACTGCACATGCTAAAAGACCGACGGATTTTCTAGGGTATTAAAATTGTGATATGCAAGAAATGGGTGAATTGCATAGGCTTGTGTAGATAAATATTTTTCCTTTTTTCTTTTCCTTGCTAAGTGCTATGTATAGAAATGTGATCGATGGTAATGTTGTGATTAGTTGTACGAAGTCCGAGAGTACAAAGAACTCACACCGTCGGGTTCCCTTCCGAATGCACAAGGCATGTTGTTTGTGTTTTCCGATTTTCTTTTGTAAATTAGAAATAAGTATGATCTTGCCTTAATGCTGTACTGTGGCCGAAGACTAAGTGTGGGTGGCCTAGCCTAACCCAACCCAGTTGAAGCTAATGATAAATTGATTGACATTGGAACTGTCATGATGGACAAGAACGATGTCAGAAAGCAGTAAGACAAAGGAAAGGGCGATCTACACGGCGCCAGAAAGAGGATTAGATCGGGAATGTTAGCCCCAAAGAGCACTGGGATGCCTGGGCATCGCGCCAACGCCGACAATACTAACTCCGATGGGTGACAGAGGAAGGGAAGAAGTGGTATACAAAGCATAAGGAAAACAAGTACTTCCCTGAGGAGCACATTGCAAGGGAGCTCTTTGGAACAAGAGTTCCCGAATTGTCCAACGGGATTGACACCGCCGGCCGAGCTTCATCTTTGTAAGAGCCCAAGGAGGCAATTCGCACTTGATTCGGGGGAGTTCTATGCGAATTGGAACCCGACGCTCCTAGCCTCACACCATCAAAATAAGGGCCAAATGTCACTTTTGATCCCCATCACCTTAATGCCATCTTGGGGGCGCAGAACACAGACGCCATGTACTCAGTACTGGTCACTCCACCATATGCGGAATATCTACGCACCTTGTGTGAGCCCGCTCGACAAAGACGCTAGAGCAGCATAAGGAGAGGGGCTACCATCGCACATTGCCCTACTCACGCATGAATGGTGGAAGCGACCGTCGAAATTATGTGTTCCTGCTGATTCCTGGGTGTGCATGACAGATGTCACCCAGACGTTGTGTGGTGTATGCCCCGGGCGAAGGGCTAGAGATCAATGTTGGGGCTATGATCATATCCGCCATGAACAGAGCCCGCTTTGGCATCAAGGGCACAGTACGGGTTTGGTGGCTTGCCGACCACATTCCTACGAGGCCTAGATGTTGAGGAAGAGTCCCCTGGATTACATCCCGCAGATGGAGAGGCGTGCCGTGGATGCCATGCACCAAGGCACCCGACACCACCATGGGCCAGCCCCACACTAGCCGAGCGACATGCTCGGGATGACGCACATGGCCCGCATGTTCGTGGGATGCTTCTCATTGCGCATAGGCGGGAGGTCGGCACCAGGATGAGCTATGGCACTCGACTTAGACTACCCTTCGGCGAAAACGCTGCTCTATGTCGGTGGGCCTGGGCTTTTTGTGGAGCCTCCATGGATGACGACGGTCCCTAATAGAGCGAGGACACGCTCAGAGGACTCCATGTTGAGTCTGAGGAGGACGATGGTGGAGATTTAGACATGGGGACGAGGCGGCAGCACCCGACAAAGAAGTTGAATACTTTAATTGATCAGGGATTTTCACCGCCCACTTTTGTGCTATGTTGGATCGTATGAACACTGGGACAAAGTGTTCGGTTTCAAGTGTGGGGTGTGGGGAGAAGTAGGTGCTAGTTTTTGTCTTGTTTTGTGTGGATATTCATGTTCTCGTTGTTTTGTGGATATTCATGGAATACTTTGATTGATCAGGGAGTTTCACCACCCACTTTTGTTATGTTAATTCCGTATGAACACCGACGTGTTCTGTTTTTAAGTGTGGGGTGGGAGTAGTTAGGTGGTGCCGGGCTTTTGCTTTGTTTTGTGTGGATATTCATGTTCTGCTGTTGTGCTCAAAAAAAATTGTGACCTCATGGAGCCATGTATGTTTTGTGTCATGGAGTATTGTGAAACTGTTGTGTGTTGTTGAATGTGGTTAGCTAGTTGTGTAAATATTTTTTTGTCGATATCATCGATATATTTAAAAAAATTTCATAATTATTTTTATGATTGGGTTTCTCGCTATTTTCGGTTCTTTACCGAGAAGAGTCCCATTGAACCGAAGTCGTAGTCAGTGACCATTCCCTATGATGATGGATGACGACCGTCTTAAGTTAAATGTAGTCGATAGGAGTAGTTTTTGTCTTTTGGCTGTTTTTTGTTTGTTTGGTTGTATCCCAGAGTGTCGCTACTCTATGGTTACAAAATTTCGTTGCGTGTTGTATGATATTTAGAATGGAAGGTGATTCGTATGAAAGCATGCTACTTTGTACATATGTTGAGATACCAGCGTAGAATTCGATTCTGGGTGTGATCGAGGCTTAATGTTTGAATTTTGTAATTAGCCGATTGGAAGAGTCTGTGAATATGTCTTCAGTTGAGCATGTGCAATGAGTGTCTAGTGAGGTTTCGATTATTCCATGCCATTGTGAATTTGTGGTTTCAGAACTTGCCTCGCTGTCAGGTACGGCTTAAATGAAGGAAGTGTAGTGTAGGAAAGGATGTAGGCGTTTGTTTTAACCTAAAGTTTTTTCTTTTGTCATACCCACCTCTAATGTCAAATCCTAGTTAGCCTATTGAGCTTAGCCTATTTTTTTCTTTGTCGAAAAGGTGTAAACCAAGCTTAACCCTTTCTTTTTCATTATCCGTAAATCCATCCAAAGCTCTTAAGCGGTCAAGAAAATAATTTTCCCACGTGTTGTCAAGGAGTGAAATTGTGAAAAGAAAAGAGAAAAAAAAAAAGAAAGTGATGAAAGTAAGAAAAATCAAAGGTGTAAATTTTGCCTGGATTTAAAGAAAATAAAGATGTATAACTAATCTTTGTTGTTAGTCTGGGTGTGCTTAAAGAAGTGGGGGAAAAAATAAAAAGAAAGACTTCAAGAATGGGAGGATGAAGGAAGAAACAATGCCTGTAAAGTGATGGGATGTATTGAAAACGCTTAAGGAAGCTAGTTCCTATCATTGGTTAGCCCAAGATATACTAGTTCCGCAGCTTACATTACAACCCGTTAAGTCCTACGTGATCTTACATCACGCGTCCTATATTAGTGGAGTAATACTCAGAGGCAAGCTCTATGGTTCATGACACGATGCATGGTGGAATTTTGGGAGAGAGAGCGAAACGTGTTTATATGCCCCCGCATGTAATGTTTAGAGTTCATGTGATTGAAAAGGGGGAAATTCTCTTGTGTTGTGAGGGCGCATGCTTGACGAAAGATTGAATTTCGTGTCTGATATCTTGACGCCTAATTTACATGAGTTTGCCGATATAGAGTCGATTCTTGAGTCTAAGAGGTCTTGAGGTGTTGAATGCCATTGTAATAATGATACTACGCATGTTTCTCTTGATGATTTGCTATTATGTTAAATAATCGGTATAACCGTAGCTCGATTGTCGAGCCAAAGTATCCATGATTGCGTCAATTCGTAATGAAAAGATTATTGTTCGAGGACCTAACAAGCATTTTGGGCGTGGTAGTGATCTTGGGCATATTTATATGCCCAAGTGATACTAAATGCGCAAGCTTTGTCTTGTTTATCTAACAATGATTTTACATTCTGATGTAAATTGTAGGAAAGTGTGAATTTATACTAACCAACATGATTAGCTGTTATTGCAAGAAAATGTACTTTATGAAGCTAAGATGCATGTGTGGAGTGGAATCGTAATGGACTTCGGAAGCGCAGCAAGGAAATGTCCAAGGAAAGCAAGGAATGTGGCTCGCGCAGCCGTGTCACGCTATCGCGAGGCATTCTCTCCGAGGATTAAAATTGGCAATAATTCCAGAGAAGGTCCATGATCGAGCTGTGGCACGTTGGACCTAATTACTGTGAACTTGAAATTCAGCTGAAGGTGCGCATTCGCGCCGTGTCACGTTGGTTGAGCCTGCATGTCGTGCCACGTTGGGGTTAAATACTCCGGACGACCAAATTCCGTGAGAGCTTCCGCGCTTGCACCGTGTCACTGAGGCAAAGGTTTCACTGATGCACTCTATGACACGTTGCTTGTTATTGAAAAATTCCCACCGCATAAATAGAACACTTAGGTTCATTTTTTAATTATTCTGACTTGGTGGAGCAAGAACGTGGTTACAGGCTTGAGGGGACGAAAATCTTAGGTTTCTCTCTCATTCTTTTCTCCTTTCTTCAATTGTTTAGAGAATTTACACTCATTTGATGATTTTTAATCCACAAATGAGTGGCTAATTTCACTTCTGCTGAGGTTAAGAACATTTGTATTGAAATGTGATTGTTGATCATTTGGTTTTTCATCTTTTCTTCCATGGTTGTTCTATTAATTCTTGTTCTTACCGCATTAATGTTTGGCCAATGTTAATGTATATCTAAAAAGTCCTATTTACCTGAGAGAGCACGTAAATTGGAAAGTTGTGAATTAATAGGGATATGATCTTTTCTTAGTTTGGAAAATTGGAGAATTGATTTACCTTCGTGGATAAAATATACTCGAAAGTCGTATTAGTCATCAAGGAATGGCTTTTGTATGGCTAGGAAACATGAATTGCTTCTATCGCGTAAAATGTAGGCGGAAGGTTCATGATTCTTAAGTTAAGCAAATACGAGAGTTTTAACTAATAGGCATGTCTTACTAGCAACCGGAGGAAAGATTAACCACTTGTATCGATAATTAATTTCTTTCTACATGTCTGCTTTTAGCCTCAACATGATCACATTCATAGTTCGACTCAACCCGTATTTTCAATTTTAGACTTAGTATAAAATTAAAACCATAAAATTATAAAAACTTTTCTTTAACATTGTTGTCTGCATTTTTAGAGTTAGGCTAAGTGACACTTGAGTAGATTTTCCCGTAGTCCCGCCTCCCTGTGGGATCGATACTGGCTTATTTGAGCCACTTACTACTTGTTCGACCACGTGCACTTGCGTGTAGTCATACATAAACAACGTAGGTCCTAAAATGATTTGATCATACTCTACATTAAGTTGCATTTGAGGCATAGGGTTGATCACCCTAGCCTACTTGGTGGTAGACACTATTCCCAAAACATGCATATGCTCTCTATCATTTTTCAAGGAAGCCGACTCATTGTCTATTGACGAAGCTAAATAATCATGTACATATAAAATATGAAATCATACATGAGGAGCCTTTGCTCAAATCATACCACAAGTCAATATAATTAGGAGTCTTGACTAAACCATGTGGTAAGCTAATTGACTTGAAATCATATATCATACATGAACATATGGGCTTGCCCAATACTTAAACATGCTTGAAAATACTTGATTCACTTGAAAACATGATCGTAGATATGGGTAATTTGAAACATGCTTTTCTCATAAATATCTCAACTTTAATGAACTTTCATGGATGGACATCATAGTTTGGTAAAACTTGAAAACATGATTTATAATTGAAAACATTGTAAAACTTGCCCATGAATCGTAATTCAACAATAGAAACATGCTTAGATCATACCCATGGTAGAAACTTATAAAATTCATGTATTGGCTAAAAACTCCATAGATCAACATAGATTTCATTAATTAGAGAGGATTAGGCATGTGGTGTGAACAAATTCACCCATTCATAATCCTACATACCGGTGAGAACTATTCAATAACTTTTCTAATATCCCAAGGAATAATTAAGGAAGAACCTTTAGAGATTGAGCTTGATCACCCCTCTTAGACTTCTAAACTTGCATTCATGAATTAGGAATAGCTTAGAATGAACTTACCCCCTCCTTGGAAACTAACTATCTTGCTTAAACGCTGTAGTTTAGGCCTTAGGATTATAGGAATTATGGAAAATCCGTTACTCAATTCGCAGTGGAAAAACACACTTCAAAGATTAATGAGGTACTGGACGAAGCCGTCGCCCAAGGCCACGATTCGTGGCCACAAGTCATCATGCAATCGCCAAAATTTTATCAGCTCATCACGGGGACTTAAATCTAGCTCCTTACTAGTGACCATGACTAGTGGTAAACTCCTCGTTGCCTTTATCGCCCATTTTCTTCTTCCTTCACCTCTGCCATTGACCAAAACTAACTCAACGAGTCATGGTATTTCACCACGACTCGTGGTGATGTCCGTGGTGACCCAAAAACCAAAAATTCCAACTTAAGTCCAACTCCTCACCACGAGTTACATAATGACTCGTGGTCATCGGGAAGGGTCAAAGGATCTACTCGCTTTGTGACCTAGCGCGTAAAATCATGTTTTCTTCATTTCATCTCCCTAATTTGATCTTAGGGTTTTCACGGCATTATGATATCTCCCTTGGAAATATTTAATCCTTGGAATGTTGGAAATCATATGTAAAAGTATAGAAATGCAATCATCATATTGAAATAATGATCATATAGGTCAAAACCATGGAATGATCGGCCCGAAATGAACCATATGATCAACTAAATTCACAAATCATACATGCATGCTTTGATGTGAAAGAATCTGGGACACATGAGCCGAACATGAAATCAATAAAGTTTTAGGGAAAAACCGATACCTCAAGCCGGACCCGAGCGAATGATAAATGTGGGTATTTAGCCATCATATCTCGTTTGACTTCCCATGCAGCTCCCTACATGCTGATTCCTCCATAAAACCTTTGATCAAGCCGTCCCTATTCTTAGCTTTCTTAATCCGACGATCCAAGATTTCTACCTAACCTCTTCATAACTAAGGTTGTCTTTCACATCGACACCGTCCACCGAAACAACTAGATCTGGATCACCCAAACACTTCGTCAAGAGTGATACATGGAAAACCGGATGGACTCGCTTACCTCGTGGCAACTCCAACTCATATGCTACTTGCCAACCTATTTCACAAACCGGTACGGGCCAATATAACGAGACCGAGGTTTCCTTTCTTTCAAAATCACATCACACTCTTCATGGGAGAATCCTTCTGTAAACACCCAATCATTAACTTGGACTCAAGTTCTCTCCCTTCTCATATCCATATAGGACTTTTAGCGACTTTGAGTTGTCTTCAACCTTTCCCTTATGAGCCGAACTTTCTCCATAAGCCTCATGGATCGAATCTGGTCCTATCATCACACTTCACCTTCAAACCATCCAATAGACGTATCTTACACTCTCCGCCGCCGCAAAGAGCCTCAAAATGGTTTCATCCTAATGCTAGAATGGTAGCTATTGTTATACACAAACTCAATGAGAGGCAAATGATCATCCTAACTACCTCGAAAGTCAATAGCACATGTTTTCAACATGTCCTCGAGAGTTTGAATAGTTCTCTTCCGCCTAACCATCCGTTTGTCGGGTGAAATGCCGTACTAAGCTTGACCTCGAGTACCAAGTCCCTTTTGAAACGACCAAACTAGGAGGTAAACCGAGTACCTCTATCTAATAAGATGGACAAGGGCACTCCATGCAACCGAACTAGATAACAAATGTATAGTTTGGCATAATCCTCTCGAATCGGAATTTTGACCGATGAAAATGAGCTAGCTTTGGTCAACTCGTTCACAACAACCCAAATGTAGTCATATTGTCGACGAGTGTGAAACCCATAATGAAGTCCATATTGGATATCTTCCCGCCTTCCAAGTAGGGAATGCTAATATCTTGAAGAACACCTCCGTGTCTTTGATGCTAAACCTTCACCTGTTAACATTGGGACACTTAACCACAAATTCCGCTATGTCCTTCTTCATTCCATTCCACCAATAGACTTCTCATGGCTCATGGTACATCTTGGTGGCACCTAGATGTATCAATGACTGAACCATGAGTCTTGGTGCAACATCCGATCTCTCCAATCACTAACACTCGCACACATAGATGACCGATATCGAAGCATACCATCTTCCCTTGGAGAAGGACAAAGCCTCTACTTTATGATTCTCGGTGCTCTTTAGCCTCACCAAGATAGGATCCTCGCCTTGCCTAGATTTTTTATGTCACCACCAAGGAAGATTTTTATCCATTTTGAACAATAACACTGCCATCAATCGAGTCAACCAAACCAACTCCCAACCGCGCAAGTTGATGCACATCCTTCACTGTAGCCTCCTCCCATCATCGGCATGAGAGGCCCTCCACAGAGAGCCTAATGAGGTATTCGCTTACTACATTAGCCTACCTGCATGGTATATGACACTCATATCATAATCCTTTGAGTATCTCTAACCACCCTCTTTGTTTAAATTTAGGCCATTGGCCTCGAGTAAACACATATTGTAGGCTTTTTTGGTCCGCAAACACATCCATATGGACCCTGCATAGTGTCTCCAAATATTCAAAGCTGACATTGGTCACGCCAATTCTAGATCATGGGTGGGGTAATTTATTTCATGAACCTTCGCCACTGGATGCATATTTTATAACCTTACCATGTTGCATTGATACACAACCAAGGCTGATCCTTGAAGCATCAAAATAGTAACATAAACCATCAGACCCTGCAGGCCAACACCGGTGATGAGGCAGCCCAGCCCTCAACTCTTGGAAGCTCTTCCTCGCTTCCTAAATCATTGAAACTTCACTTGACACCGGGTTAATCTGGTCAACGGTGCCGTAATAGATGAAAACTCCCTACGAACCTCCGATAATACCTAGCTAAATCAAAGAAACTCCCGATATCCGAGATTCACCGGTCTAGGCTAATTCTTTATCGCTCTATCTTTTGAGAGTCTACCCAACACCCTCTCTTGACACCATATGACCCAAGAATGCCACCGAATTCAACCAAAACTCACATTTACCGAATTTAGCATATAATTGGCGGTCCCGAGAAGTTCTGTAATACCTCAAATGAGCGACATGCTCCTCCTAAGAGTATATATGATTTCATCTATGAACACAATCACGAACATATCCAAGTATGGCCTGAACACCACCATCAAATCCATAAAAGCCGCAGAGAATTCGTTAGTCCAAAAGAGACATAAATACAATCACACACCACACCTATACTCAAGGTCAGTTTTCTGATGTCACTTCCGAACTCCCGAGCTAATGTATTTAGATCTACATCTATATTTGAAAGTTAACTTGCACCCATAAGCTTGTCAAATAAATCATCAATTCTAGGGAGAGAATATCAGTTCTTGATGATGACCTTGTTCAATCTACAATAATAAATACACATACGAAGAACCATCTTTCTGCGAACAAAGAGAACCTGTACCCCATAGGGATTTTCTGCCCTGATGAAACCCGTTATCTAAAAGGTCCTTCAATTGCTCCTTCAAATCATTTAGTCAAGCAGAGCCATTCTTTAAGGAGGAAATGGATATAGGTTGCATATCGAGAAGAAATTCAAGTCATAAAAATTGATTTCTCTCTCAGTGGGATTCTATATCATCGGGAACACGATACCCTACATACTACTGAATCGATCGATAGTCGATTCAAAACATACCATCATTAACCCAACTAGATGGTACACATAACCCTTAGAAATCATCTTTCTCGGCCTTAAGGTAGGAAATGAAATGACCTATAGGCACAAACAACTACCCTTCCACTCTAGGACTCGGGGTTCACCCTAAAATCGAAACTCTACCGCATCAAGTTCTACAATTAACTAAGGCATAGCATGCAAATAGCCAAACATGCTAAGGACAACATCAGTGATCATGCATAACTCTACTAACCCGCCGAGGTGATTTTCCTCAAGAATTATGACAGGCAATTTCTATACACTCGTTTGGCTATGAACGAATCACCAACCGGAATAGAGATCGAGAATGGTTTTGATAGGTTTTCGGATCGACTAAAACTACTAGAAACATAGGGTACTATGTTATAGTAGCCTCTGATCTAACAAAGCATATACATCAAGGTGGAAAACTCATAACATACCAAAGACTACATTCGGGGAGATCTCCCGCTTCGACGGATGCTGGGGGCATAGAATCTCGTTGGCGCCGTCCGCCACTTGTGCTAATAGATGTCCTCACTCAGCCGGGCGTTGGTGGAGATGTTAAACTAGAAGCTAGGCCTAGGCCCCTATCAAGACCCCGTCATCCGTTGACAACTTAGCATGTGCTTGGGCTTCCCGCACCCGGCACTGCATCGCCAAGCACTATCCCGTGTGTCTCCGGCCACCTGCCGCAACCGGGATACTGGAATTACGGGCTCGCGCTTCCTGCCTCTGCAGCTCAATGCTTGTCCTCTTGGTCGTTAATAGATCTCGGATGGCACACTCTATAGCCGACTACATCGGGGGATGACGACTCTAGTGAGACTCACTGACTCGTGTCCACCACCCGGGCTCCCCGCGAGAGAACCCATATATGTTTGTCCCCCCTCCATCTGCTAGCCGTACAAGACTATCCGAGGAATATTCATATCCTAATGAAGCATGGCAATTCGCAATCATTTTCCGTAGTCCGCCACTCTATGTACAAACTCCGTCACTTGAATTCCCTTCCATCAATCACTAACTCTAGTGCGTACTTGGCATGTAAGAGTGAACTCTAGGCATACTTCACGGTCATCTTTCCTTTGCTTTAGATTCACAAACTCTACTATTTCAAGTCCCTTATCTCACGTAGGGAAGAACCATCAGAAAAGAGGCATGGAACTCATTCAAACTGATAGGCCAGCTCCAACCTTCCTACTATCCTTTCATTGCTTAAACCAAATGTGCGCAACCCCCTTCAATTAATATGAGGCTAAATCGGTACACTCCTCCCTAGTCACCCTCATAACTGCTAGACTTAGAATCTCGTCAAAATCATGGATCCTTGTCCACCTTTTGACCCAAGGAACGCGGAGGGTTCATCCTTAGAAAATAGTCTAACTCCATGTTGTCGCCATTCCCATTCCGAGGACATGCGCCACCGCTTGCCGATTGACCCGGGCGGTCAAGGCCTATGCAAGCATATGAATGGTCACCTCAATTTAGCATGGGCAACTGCTTCTTGCATAGTTCTCATGGGCTGGTGGGGCCTGTGGGTTCCGTTCCCATTTCCATCCTCGTGGTCATTTCTGGTTTCTATTTCTTCTACCGTTAGCTCAAGGGGAGGCATGATTCTACAAATGCATATAGAATGAGTTAGAAGGATAGAGAGACATTTTACCGCACGACATAGATCATGAAAGAAGGAAACATTTTCTAAACATTTCGTAGCCTCTTCATCATAAATGTGGCGCCACCCATGAAAAGCATTTACTTAACATGTCTTTTTATTAATTCTAGACACTTCAAAATTTATGGCTCGATACCAAGTTTCTTATGACTCGAACATAGGCTCCTGGATCGAGACACGGGACAGGAGCCAAGAGACTCCAAGTAGACCCATGGCATGGACATACATCTAACTCACCAATAAAAGTGGGAAGATCAAACATAATATAATCATAGAGAAAGTCTAAACATAACATGACATCGAATACAAATGCGAATCAGTTTGACATAATCTATGTTTGGAAAAGCCTTCACTCCGATGAGTTGATGATAAGACTCAACCAACCCCCCAAGTCTCAAACCGAAAAATACAAGGATAATGATAAGGAATGGTCCTCGGGAAATGAGGACTCACCAATTGAGACCGGATGCTAACTCGGGAACCGGTTAATGACGGGCTGAGTCTGGATGCCTGGGAGCTCTAGTCTCGGATGATACAAAGATAGTGTATGCGGTCGTAAGATGTGGGAATGTATCGAGTATGCTAGGTAATTAAAATCGCTAATTAAGTAAAATCATTAAAACATGCATAATATAAACATAATCAATATAAGAATCCGAGAGTTAGGGCTTGCATGCTATTTTTGAATATCATACTGTTTCAATGACCCAAAGATGAAAAACCGATAATCATATGTAAACCGAACATTGGGTCAAACCTTCTTAAATATATATATATATCATGAATAATAAACATGCATAATCGAAATAATGAGGAAATAAATGACACTCATTATATAACCAACATTACCATGATAGAGCTTACATGGTCCCGACTATCACACTCAAGCAGGCGTAGTCTTCCAAAGCCTTGCTAGGGCTAAGGGTCACTACCATGATATCGATATGAAGTCAAGGCCCCTGGGGAAGGGAAGCCCAAAGGAGGTCCCAAATAATTCCACTATACCTATGTTGGCATGTAGTTCGAGGCATAGGGTTGATCGACTCTAGCCTACGGTGCTAGACACTACTCCCAAAAAACATGCATATGCTCTCCATCATTTTTCAATGAAGTTGAATGATCAAGTGTACATATAAAATCCGAAATCATACATTAGGAGCCTTTGCTTAAATCATACCACAAGCTGAACATAATTGGGAGTCTTGACTCCAAAACCATGTGGTAAGGTAATTGACTTGAAATCATAAATCATACATTAACATATGGGCTTGACCGGTAATTTAAACATGCTTGAAAAATACTTGATTCACTTAAAAACATGATCATAGACATAGGTAATGTGAAAACATGCTTTTCATAAATATCTCAATATACTTTAAAATACATCATATATCTCAACTTACATGAACTTTCATGATGGGCATCATAGTTTATAAAACTTGAAAACATAATTTATAATTGAAAATATTGTAAAACTTGCCCATGAATCATAATTCAACAATAGAAACATGCTTAGATCATACCAATGGTAGAAACTTAGGAAGCTCATGTATTAGGTTAAAACCTATAGATCAACATATAGATTTTCATGAATTAGAGAGGATTGGGCATGGGTGTGAACAAATTCATCCATTCATAACCCTACATACCTGAGAGAATCTGATTCAACAACTTTTCCGATTGGAGGAATAACTCGAGAGATTAAGCTTGATCACCCATCTTAGACTTCTAAACTTACATGAATTAGAAATAGCTAGAATGAACTTCTACCCCTCCTTAAAACTCACTATTCAGAGCTTAAAATGATGTAGTTTAGGTCTTAGGATCATAGGAATTATGGAAAAGCCCTTACTAAATTCTCGGGCAGAAAAATGCATTGCCGGCCCAATGAGGGATCGATGAGTTGTCGCCCGCTAATTGCGCCACTCAAGTGGACACAATTGTGAAAGTGCACCGCTAAAATTTAATTGGGGATCATCACGCAGGGACTTAACGAGCCATTACTGACACTACGACTCGTGGTCACCTATCGTTGCCTTTACTACCTATTTTCTTCTTCCCTTTGCCTTTCCACCACGACGATTCAATGAGTGTCGTGTGCCACCACGAATCATGCGTTGCCGGCCCCGAACGGTGGTCATGTCCGTGGTGACCCAAAACCAGAAATTCCAACTTAAGTCCAACTCATCACCATGAGTCACTTAACGATTCTGTGGTTATCCCGACTAGTTATAGGATCTACTCGCTTGTGACCGCATAAAATACTATTTTCCTCGTTTCCAACTCCCGAGTATGATCTTATGGTTTTCGAGGAATTATACTACACAATTGGAATCTCATAGATACCAATTGGAGACCGTCGATATGCCAATTGAAATTCTTTAGATACCAATTGGACTTAATTCAAGCGAATAACACGCTTGACCGGCATGGATTAGAGAAAATAAAGTGAAAGCCTCCTAAATGTCTTTGTAGCTTCTCAAAGATTAGATGTGGATTTCTACACATCAATCCATTAAATTCTACTTGACATTGCTCTTTTACTTTCGTACTTGATGCGACTCAAAATGGGTAGATCATGCGGGCACTTACATCGACTCTGGCTTCGATAGGAGAACCGCTTGTCAAATAACATATATAAAAATATTAAAATTCTCATTAATTTACATAAGTCAACAATGTTTAGTATTTTATGATACAAACCCTTCAAGATGACAACTCTCCTAAAGATCTAGTCTAGACAGGTACAAGAGCGTTACTTGAAATATTGACAATAAGAAAATGACAGAGCCACCTACCAAAGAATGCGGTTCGATGATGAGTATCTCATGTCAATCGTGAAACCGAAAATCACCTACTACAACTTACACCCAAAAGGTGTAGCAAGGTGTATCAGTATGCTACACGTAACGATATAGCCGTACTGTGAGACTTGCCTATGCAAATCTTCTGAAGCTTTTACAACTACTATGGTATGGATCGTACTGAGATGGTACGACTGTACTCATGAGCAAAGTAGTTACCTTTTCAACACTTTTGTTTCGGCTCGAACATAGACTGCACATCAGACAAGGAGCCCCGAGAGATTCCAAGTCGACCCATGACAAGAACATATGTAACTCATCAATAAAGAGGATTACTTATCATAACAACAAAATGGAAGAATAGATAACATAACAAGATAAGCGAACGTACTATACATACAATGTACTCGAATACTACATATAGTCTCGAAAGCTTTTGGCATATCCTATGGGTTTATGGGACAACATTCCCAACTAACCTGACAAGTCTAGGAAAATCAACATGAAAGATAATTTAAATCGAACTGGTCCCTGAGGATGAGGACTCACCAAAGAGCCGGATGCTAAACTCCGAGATGAACTACCGACGGCACTGGCCCTGGAGATCTGGCGTATCATGAAACGATACAAAGATAAAGTATGTATTCGGGGTGAGGTGGAATGTATTGAGTGTGCAAGGCAAGTAACGGACATTTATAAATACATAAAAATCATAAGAGATCATAAGAATGGGACAACATGCTCATAACATAAATATCAAACGATAACATAAGGCTCAAGATTTTAAAATCATTCATAGTCCATTCAAAACCATAGTCAAATAGAAAATTTATAAATCATCACTTGAGCCAAATTAACATAAATATAATAATACATAAAACATGCGGAACAATGGGAGATTCTTATAACCGGCATACCTAATATGACATACACATGGAGCTCCGACTCAGAATACCTAGTGGGAAGGTGTTTGTACTCTTGCCAAGGATAGAACCATGAAGGAATGATATAACACACAACAAAGGGCCATTTAGGCTAAGGGGACAATCTCAAGGAGGTCCCAATCATGTCCTACGGTGGCACATAATTATGAGATTCGAGAAACCTCGAGCCCGTAACCAACTCCTGTTAAACAATAGCCCAAACATATATATTGCTCATAGTATAAATGCACATGAGATTCATGGGCTAGCAATCATGTAATCATAAGCATGCTTGTAAGTACGTGAGTTAGCCATAAGGGTAAGGCACGTGAGTCGGCCAAAAACATAATTAGTAAATCATGAGGTTCATGCATACTTGTAAATCATGTATAGGCTTTTTAAATCATAAATTCATAATGGACATTTGAATAAATTCATATTATGACTATAAATCATGATGGGTTTATGAATACAAAGAATAGAGGCAAGGTTATAACTCAATTCATAGAACATGCATATTTAGACATAATTTATTAGAAATTGAAATCAATAAATTATAATTGAATTTCAGTTGTAAAAACTGGATCATGATTCATAAAATGTGATGTAAATCGTGGTAGTAATAACCCATGGATAGATCATTAGAATTTCCAAAGATTTAAGATAAAACCCCATAAGATTTTAAAACAAAACTTCATGAATTAGGAGAAATTGGGCATGGGTGTGAATGAAAACACTCATTCATAACCTTACATTCCTGTTTATGGTTGATTCTTACACTCCCTTGAATGCCCAAGAAGTAATTGAAAAGAACCTTGAAGGATTTCCCTTGATCACCTCTCTAGACTATCACTCTTGCATACAAGGTTTTGAATAGGTTAGGAAGACTTAACCTATCTTAATACACTCCGATACCGCCCCAAATTACACCTCGCAATTGATATAAGCGTCGATTGTCAAATATAGAAACCCAAGAAAGGTTGAGGCTGATCCCACAGGGAATATGGTAAGAACTTAAGTTAATGCAAATAACTATTACTATTGAGTTACTTATTTTCGAAGGGGTAAAATATAGAATAATAAACAAAAAGTAAATTACTAAATGTTGAAATCAAATTCGCCTTGTATTCACCAACAACTTGACTAGGATTTTGTTCCCTCAAGCATTTCATAACCACAAGGCTTATACACTAATGTTCTATTCTAGTATTTAACATGCAATATTGGTAAGTTAGGTGCACCTAAAGGTTGGTCCCTTATCTAGATGATTATCACCATGCAATCTCGTCCATATACCTAGTGTACTTTAGTTGACCTCACCTCTTATTGGATTAGCTATCCTAATAAGTTCAAGCTATTAGATGAGGGTTGATAGCCTTAAATGTCCGTTGTTATACCTTTTCCCCATTCACTACCTCGTGGTCCGATAAGTAAGAATAAGGCAAGTCCTAACATTTGCAAATCGCCAAGAATCAATCAAAATGAAGGGAAAACAATACATGCATAACACCGCTCAAGAATCACTAAATGTTTTTGCAATTTATATGTGTTAGTTCATCTTGGTTCCCCCAAACCTAGTTATGTGTTTAGCTACTCATGCTTGTATTATCGCAACCAAAAAATATTGAAGAAATAATAATTGCAACTTACAAATTATCAGAGAATAAAAACGAGATTGAATAAATAACTCCACAATAGATGAATAAACATCAATGTTGCTTTTGTTTCTGAATCAAGAACAATTTATCAATACCAAAATCAGTTGAAAACTAAGTCAATCGGCCTCAATACTCTATAACCGTCAGAAAATTCCTCTCTCAAAAATAAACCTAAACTATGTATTTATAGTTCCAAGAAATCCTTTTCCTAATTAAAATCGAAACCAGTCTAAAATGGCAACGGGCTTGGTGACGATTCATTTAGCCTTCGATGAGTCGTGCCTTGCTTAAAAATAGTCGCCCCGCAACGTGCACCCAGCTTGTGGCAACGGGTCACCTAATGACTCATCGCTTCTCGAGCATGAGTCGTTAGGTCTCATAGTCTAATTCCTCAGTAAAGTCTAAAGGCACCCTACTTCGCTGGTCCCAAAGTGATTCAATGAGTCGCTTCCTTCATGTGATGACTCGCTATGCCCTGTCATCAACTACACCGGTCACTTTGTTAAGATTGCTTTCACGGTTGACCTCATGACTCGCTACTGTGTGTAAAGAGTCATTTCCTCAACTCATCGTGCATAATCGGGCTCGCATCTTCAAAATCCTTCTTTTGCCCACGCCTAAGCAACGAGTCATACCTGCCAACGACTGAAGTGCCCGACGCTACCTTTTCAGTTAATTTCGGCATTAATTCGATCAATTCACTCCCGAACCTATTTTCCTGCAACATTAAGCACAAAACACATCATACCTATATAAATATACCTGCACGTATACTTCGATGGAACGTCGAAAGTGTCGCAAAATCACGACACATCAACACCCTCAACTTAGAACTTTTTCATGTCCTCAGGCAAAACCAAAATAAAACAAAACAAACTAAACTACTTCGATGCTTCAATCTAAGAACTCTAGGAAACTTACTAATACATTTATACATCAAAATCAAATTTTCTAACCTCTCCTCATCGTATCAACTCAAATCACTATGCATATGCAAAAATTTCAACCATAACATAGAGGAATCAAAACATAACAAAATACCGTCACTTGCAACCATGCACATAAATCTATAACACCGACCTGCATAATTTGCAAATGATTTTGTTGACCAAATACTCTCACCTCAAAGAAGTCCCACACTCACACATGTGTATTTGATTAACTTGATATATTTCTCTTGGTACAACGTAAGATCTACTCTCTCACAAAGAAATTTGAATCGCATGCATACAATACCATAGGCTTGCCTACTTTCAATACCTCGATTTTGAACAAGTAGCTAGGATCATTATAGGACTTTCAGGATTGTAACGTAGGCTCAGGTTCCGGTATGGTACATATGGAATTAGTAGCTCAACCCTCCTTGGCACTACACCTCTTGACTCCACTTTTCATCTTTATTTCTATTTTCTCCCTTTTTCCTTTAACCGCTTCTTTTCTTTGCTTTTGCAACTACCGACGGGGTTTCTCTTTATTTAAGCACTCATTGATGTCACACGTTTTTTATTTTCTTTTCTTGCTTTTTATGACAAAAATTTTTATTTTGTTTTCATTATATACCGCACTCGCTCTTTTCCTTTTCATTACCAATTTTCTTCCACCCGACTCTTCTAATCACCTCTATAATAGCACCATCAACATAGGAGAGACGGCTCGAGTTGAGGTTCACAATGTACAAGGAGGGACCGTGGCCAAAACAGGTTCATTCATAATAAAATCAAAAAGGTAAATTGGTGTAAACAAAAGAAAGGTCAATTTTAAGCTCAAACATTTGATCAAGGGATTTTTATTCTCTTTTGGTAGCTATTTAAGGCTAAAGTGGACTCATAAATCAAATGGCTCAAGATCCTTTCCTAGTTTCCTATCCTCTATCTCATACACCACTGTGAAAGTTCTAGATTGGATACACACACAACCCAATTCAGCTATTAAACCTCACTACACATAGCACGTGCCAACATCATCACTTCTACTAACTACTAGTTCGGCACAGCCCATACAATGGTAAACATGTTCACGCTTTCAATGTCATGCAAAGATTCACAAAGGTTCATATCACAACTTATCGGGTACCACCACGAGTCGTTCCTAATAAGTCATAGGTCCCAGTAAGATTTTGATCTGTTTAATTGAACGAAAGAACCAAATGATTCATGGTAAAGCCACTCCAACACCTGAAATGTGGGTCGTGGTTGTATTAATTAAAATGTTCACCCGACCCGATCAACGTTTAACAGAGCAATCAAGTTTTAACGAATTAAAACTCTACATTTTTCCCATCAATTCACTCTGCAATTTCAAACTCTCCAAACTCTAAGAAAAATTTCCCCACTTCTTCTTCTCCCAAATCATCTCACACTTCCAAATAATTTGCAAACACACATCCACTCTCAAAGCACACTCATTACATAAATCTCGTCTAAGTTGCCACATCAAATCGCAATCTCGAGCTGAAATCACCCACCGCTAATATCCCATCTCTCGCTCTTACACTTGTGAGTATTCAATTATTTAAAGCTCTAACTCTACTCATTTTTCATAAAATTGTGAATTCAAACACTATGATGAAATTCCCGGAGCAAACTCTAGTTTCCATTGATTTAGCTTGAATTCAATAATGATCATTTTAGGAAAATAGGATTTGTGTTTGTGGATTGAATAACTAGGTGAGATGATACATGGGTGTTATTGTTCTTCATGGACAAATGATGACGCCTCATGTAATGACTCATGGGAAAGCCTCCAAGAGTCATTACATGACACATCACTACCATCGTAACCTGGTCAAATAAACTTTGAGCATGAGCCATAACAATTGTGTTATCACCTCACGACTCGTTGTAGCTCGTCCTAAGTAGGGAAATGGGGGATCTAAACTGTTATCTCATGACTGTCTAACCAGTCGTTGCCATAAATAACGGCTCATCATGACTAGTCTTAAGTCCACTGTTCGGAAGAAAAATAAAAAACCGACCAAGGTAAGACGGACTCACGGAAATATGGCCAAAGGGTACCCACTGAGAGTCCCTCATCCAACAGAACACGCTTAAAATCTTATTTTTGTTTCATCTCATCTTGCATACTAACCGGTTATTCCATCGGTACAATGGCACCGAAGGGTACACCAAAGAAGGATTCGGCCAAGAAACAAGTCGAGAAAGTCACCCTTATATCACGTATTTCTAGGGATGAGCCCTCATCCTCGAAGAGTCGAATGGCTCTGCAAGGGAGGAATAAGAAGTTTCAGAGCAAACTCTTTGAGAGGAGGTAAAACCAAAATAGGACACAACGCCTTACAAATCCAACAACCCTAGTTGATTCTCCTATTCCACTTGCAAGAGACCCACCTAGCCGAGCGTAAGAGAATGTTAAAGACAATTCCGATTGCCCCCAAGGGCACTACAAATGCGGCAAAATGCAAGAGGGTGCAGATGAATCCCGGCTCAATCGAGGAACATGGATGTTGAGCTGACAGAGACTCATGCACATCCTTCCTCGAACAACCACAGATTTGGGTGAGGTGATGGTGTGTCGTGGAACACACAACATGCTCCATGAAATGGGTCATCCAAGAGGAAAGCACTGGCTGAGAAGCTCAATGGTCACTTCCATAGGTTTCATGGGACCTCCTGAAAGCCACAAGGCATTGGAATGAGAGATACAGGTTCGAATGGTTGACTGAGCTATCTGGGGAGCTATAACCTGCTTCTGGTCGTAGAGTTTTATGCCACCTACATAGCCAGCCGTTATAAGATCCGGCTTTGGGAGGCCAAGACGGGAAGAAGAGGCTCCTATTGATGCAGGTGTGTTGGTTCGTGAGACACCAGACATTTCTCAGAGGACCATCTCTAGGTTGCTCAATGGTCTAGACTATCATGCCCCAATAGACAGAGCCAAGTTTGATTAAAGACTGTTCGAACTCAAGAAAGTCAAAATCAAGAAGCCGAACAAAGGAAGAACGACCAAAGACACTGCCGGGCCACGCATCATTGCCACACTGTGGTCCGTTAGCTGAGTGGGTTGCATGGCATCGAGTCCGAGATAAAAAAAGGCCACATTGAACTTCAAGCTAAATTCTTGTGGTCATTGGTTTGACATGTGCCGGCACCGACCAACAATAATGTGTTTTCACCGACAAAAGCTGCACTAGTAGCGAGCATCATGGAGGGGTACACCATGTCTCCCGCGATATATTGTCGAAGAAATTCGGGAGCTAAGCGATAGTAAACAAAGACCACCATTCCCTTTCCATGCCTCATAGATCGACTTTTCAAGAGTTAAAGGTTCCACTATCGTTTGCTGATCACGAGTGGTGGTCCATAAGATCACCGATATTGGGTTGATAAGAGACGAGATAAACCCGGTATTGAGAGCAAGTAGTCTTTCGCATCCACTAGAGCGACTTTATTGGCAAGAGGAATATAAAGGGTATGCACCAAGGCCGCATTGTTTACCCGAGTTTGCGAGACCGCAGAGGCCGAGAGAGTGGCAGCGCCTGAGGCTACATATACAACCTAAGATTCCCGCACCCGCCGAGGTTCCAAGAGCTTCATCTATAGTAGCAACACCTCAAACCAATTGTACCTCACGTGCTTCTCGTACCACCCTAGTTACAATTTCTCAAGAATTTCTTACCGACATGGCTAGGCTATCGGGCTAAAGCCGAAAAACGTTAGCACACACGACTCTTCAAGCAAGTGTACTAATGGAGAAAAGTAGCCGTGGGTTACAAAGGAGTTGAGACGCTCTGTCTGCATGGTCAGGTTGGATGCCTTTGAGAGGCGTATGGACATGCCTTGTACGCTATAGGCACCCGAGCTAGCGAGATGGTATGTGGGGAAAAAGACTCCCGAGCCGAGGTGCGAGGAGTTGTTCGCACGATGTAGTCATATCCCTCCACCCGTGCTTCTAGTGATTAATGAAGAGAGTGAGGAAGAGCTACCACCATTTGTTGACTTTATCATCGAGGAGCCTAAGGCGCAGATAAGGGAAGAAAGGAGGGGAGGCAAGTGTTGATGAGGATATGTAATAACCCTATTTTAATAAAGGGTTATTAGTAATTACGCAATAAAGAAAAGAAAAATACACTTAAAATAATTATTAATAATAATAATAATAAAATAAAAACAATAAAGGCCAAAGACCAATTGAACCGGAAAATAAAACAATATTTCGCCTAAAAAAAGAAACGCGTTAGGAAAAAAAACGCAACAGAGGAGGGAAGAAAGGAAGAGAAAAGAGAAGAAAAGAGGAGAGAAAAATAATAATTTTTGATCCAAAGAATAAAGTTAATGATCCTAATCTTTTCTTGATTTCTTCCTTTGTTTTAATCGATTTTTAACTTTTAATATTAAAAAATAAAAAATTTTAAAGAATTGAGAAAGTTTAGTCTTAGGATTCTTCAACCTAAATCATCAATTTGAAAGGGCAAACTCTTATCAAAATTCGATTTGATTAATGCCTGGAATCCTCTCATCAAGGAGAATTTGTTGGTGGTCATAGTTCCGAAATTCTTCCCCGTTGATCGTAGTTGACTTTTTCGAACAAACCTTTGACCGCAAATTTGTCTTTTAAAAAATTAAGAAAACTTCTACCAAAGGGTTTTTGATAATTATAAACCCATTTTTGTGTAGTTTGAGGTGATCTGGAGACCCGAGAGCATAGTTCTGAAATTATTAAAAAGTGTGCTTGAGTTGTAAATTCGAGGTAAGTGAGACTTTAAGCTTTGGTGCTTGCTTTTTAAATCTTCTTTTTTTTAAATTATGTTTGTATGTCTGATCCATGTGTTGGGACAAGCATGTACTTGGAAGAATTCCAAGTGATCTTCACCAACCGCATATATGTTACTTTGAGAAAAATATATTTTTAAGAAAAATTATTTCCTCGTCACGCCCACTTGGGGTAAGGACTGCACTCCGGTACTCCTAGTAGGACTCCGATCAAGCAACCACCGAGCCTAAGCACATCTCGTGCCCGTCAGTTTCATTCGGATTTCGGAAATAACGCAAGTTATATAACTAGCCGTAATACAGTTCTCCGCCGACCGGGCCTATAGCCACCTCGTCCCGCAACATCGCCCAACTGTAGACATACTATAAAGGGGAACCTATGCGGGCCGACAAGGCCACCATGCCGTCTAGTTATCTCTAACACAACATAATGATTACTGTATATCTACGTGACCGGCAAGGTCACCACTACATCGTACTGGGCGGCCCCACACACCTACCAACACAATCAACAATACTAAACACTCGAACAACGCACTCGCCCCACACGACCGCACCACTAACCACAGGAGATATATATATATATATGCAATCTGCAAGCCTCTAAATACCGATAAAATGTCGATAGCCCCGACCTACCCGTACCGTACAACAAAGAAATGAACTACACCTCCGAATATCAAGCTCCGATGACAGAACTCGATGACTCTATGAGTCGGCCGGGGAATCACGAGGGATCGCCTCCTCGTCTATTAATACCTGCAGGCAATGCAAAGACTCAACGGGTGCCGCACAAGCTGGTACCGAGTATGCAAAGCAACCGAACACATCTAAATATAAACAACATAACTAGCCACTTTGAATAGAAGGAAATATAAGGAATCTCGTAAGAATCGATATAAGCCGAATCGTGACTTTTCGTATCATGAATGATGCAGAGCGTACTCGTCGACGTGGCGACCGCTGTCTATTAGCTCATATATAACATATAAATACATATATAACAAGCAAGAACCAATACCAAATTTCCCATAAGCTCCAAGGTGCCAACCAATCAAAAACAATCTATATACACCTACCTAGGTCAAACCATCCAAAAATAAGTCACTCCACCGATCTGCTAACTACGAGCACCCTACCGCCCCCGGGTCTCCGCATCGCTATGACCTCTCCGAGCATAAATAATCCGTGTCCGAGTCCTGAGGACTCGTGATCAGATTCGTAATCGAATCGATTCGAAATTGCCTCGGGCGAAAGCACAACAGGTAAACTATACGTTTATGTTTGATTTCAAATTTCGATATGGGGAAAGCCATCCCATCTTCATCCTATCACGGACGGCATGCCACTCCTTGAGTGACGTATACCCACCCGCCGCATGACACAGCTTCAACTCCAGGCAGCGAGGACGTTAAGGGTGCCCTCACGACACAATCAAGTCTCAACAATCAATAATCACATATATAGCAAGCATGTAAACTGAAAATACTATCTCGATATTCTCGATTTCTTATTCTCGAATTCTTTCAGAGCACGATTCTCATAACGCTTTATACTAAATCGATCTTATCTCGATCAGACATATACCGTAGCTAAGATATTATTCGACCGTATGGCTATACTATAGTCGGGATACTATCTCGACCGTATTGTATCCGAGATATTATCTCGTTTGCTCGATTTACTTAATAGCTTTTATTTCGAATATATGTCATATATTATTATAAAACATGCTTGCTAAACGCATACCGGCTATACTGAGTCTCGAAATGATATCTCGCCATTAGGCACCGCTACTAGCTTTGACTGGCCATGATATAACAACGCCGCATGTGCTTGGTCAATTCGCACAAAACTCAATATTCGACTCCGGGAATTCTATTACTGAGTTTACTGTGATTATACTAGGCTAAAGTTACCGACGGCCGAAGAGACTAACTTTTACATACCTTGCTTCTGGACATCCGACTAATGTGACTGCTCGATCGCACTAAATTATTTCTCCCAACCGCATTCACATGTATATCAATTAGAACTAAATACACTAATATTCGAAAGGAAACATCACTTTCAATATTTTAATAGCCCAAACTTTGTCTTATCGAAAGAAGGTCGAAACTTGCTATTTCTAAAGTGTATGGGAGAAATACCACTTTAAGGCTAGGAGTACATTGACACTAATTTGGGAGCAATTCCACTTACCTTAGCCCGGTAGTTAATGACGATTTTTTGGCCAAATTTTTGCTAAACTAAATCCGTAGGAATGCTCCCCGCTGCTAAATACTCTCGGTATCTCGAGGTTAATTTAAATTTGAACCTCATTTGACTATTGCATCGAATGATAATTGTCAAAACCTCACGTACTCGTTTTCGCGACTTTTTTTTGGAAATTATGGAAGTTAAATGAAGTAAACCGGTTGGAGGCTTTATATTGAGCTCGATGTGTGGCCAACGTCATTGTACCAACGCGAGGCTCCCTCCTCCGTGACACGTTGCCATCGCGGAGGGGCTCGCCCGCTCCTTCGCGATGGTTCGACGAGTTTCTTATCCGATCTTTTCCTGTGTCTTTTCTAGCATGTGGCACTCAAAACTCAACCAACATGCAAATAGGCCATCTATGTGTCTAGAATTTTATGGGGTGTAACATTCTACCCCCTTTAAGAACATTCTCCCTCTAATGTAAACTTCTAATCTATAGGACTTCCCAACTTACTCAACTTGTTTCTCGGAAAATTCTGTAGAGTTTTCCCCGTAATATGGACTATCCCAAAGCCCCGAAATTCGTAAAAGTCCAATACAGTAATTCACACAATACTATAGTATTCACATGACAAAACATTAAGATCGATCATTTCACTTATACATATACTATAAGGCACCGCATAAAATAACAATACTAACATACCTCTTGACTGACTATGCTTGGAATAAGTGAGATATCTCGGGTTCATATCTTCCTCTCGCTCCCAAGTCATCTCCTCTCGATTCCTCGTTACAGCCACAAGATTTGACGTACGCAATATCTTTGGTTCTTAAACTATGAATCTGTCTGCCTAAGATAGCTACCGGAACCTCTTCATAGACCAAATTCTCTTCCGTAACCTCGGATATCCCGAATCGACCGCTTGATGGGTCTCCGATGCACTTCCCTAGCATAGATACATGAAAACTCGGATGAACGGATTCTCAATTCTCGAGGCAAGTTCAACTCATATGCCATTTGGCCCCATTCTTCGACGAATCCGATAAGACCCAACAAATCTCGGATCGAGCTTACCTTTCTTTTCCGAATCTTATCACCCCTTGCACGGAGATACTTTCAGAAATACCTACTATTCACATCAAACTTAGGTCTCTACCACACGCATACGATTTCGGTGGCTCTGGTGGCAAGCCAAGAGGCGTTCGATAAGCTTTAACTTCTTGACTGTTGAATAATGTCTCGCTCCACCGCTACGTACTCTCCCACTTCAACCAAACTAGCCAACCGGCGACTGCATTTTTGCCCGCATAATGCCTCAAAGGGCGCTATCCGGATAGCCGAGTGATAGCTATTATTATAAGCAAACACAATTAATGGAAAATGCCGTCCTGGCCTACCTCCAAAATCTATCACACACGCTCGTAGCATGTCCTCGAGCGTCTCGAATAGTGCTCAAACACCCATCCGTCCGAGGGTGGAATGTTGTGCTCAAATTAAATCAGCGTTTCGACCTCTCTGAAACGACCAAAATCTAGCCGTAAGTTGTGCTCCTCTCGTCAAAGATAATTGATATTGGAACACTGTGTAATCTAACTATTTCTCTCGATATACAATTCGGCGAATTCCTAAGCAGAAAGTAGCTTACCTGGCGTGAAATGAGCCGATTTTTGTCACCACAACTATTACCCAAATAGAATCGTGTCTATGTCTCGGTACGGGGTAATCTCGCCACAAATCCATGTTCATCGCTTCCCATTTCCAGAGAGGCACAAACATGTCCCAGTTAACTCCCGCTCGGTTTCGTGTCTGCCACTCAAGTAAGTAGGACATCACAAATTCGCAATTTTCACACTGCCACCAAGAGTTCTCTTGGATATCATGGTACATTTTCATCGCGCCGAGGTGGAGAGAATAGCGGCGTAATGTACTGCTGCTTCATAACTCATTGAGCTCGAAGATTCGGGAATACGTGAGGTGGCCTTTACAGGCAAAGACTTCATCCTCGCCATTCCGGGAAATCTCGGCGTTTTCCCCACACTGGCTCCTTACCGACCGCAGTCAGATCCATGCTTCTTTAGCTCACATAACTAATGATGACACGGCTGGTGTTCACTAACGCTCTGTCCTCTCAAGCTTCGCTACACGAACTAGGTCAAGCACTGATGCATTCTCGACCAACTCCCACCGCCGGGTGCAAATACGCCAAACTTCCTATGGATTTACTACCGAGAGAATCTTCTTACTACATTGGATTTTCCTGCATGATGTGTAATGTCCACGTCATACCTTTTAATAATCTCCAACCAGCTGACGCCAGCGTAAATTCGCTTCCGGTGAAGATATACGTAGGCTCTATGATCTTAATATCCACATGGACGCTATACAAGTAATGCTCCCATATCTTTAAGGCGTGATCAATCATGGGTTAACTCCAGTCGTGGGTAGGGTAATTCTTTTCATGTTTCCTCACTGCCCGGAAGCATACGCAATCACCTTACCGTGCCGCATCAACACACAACCCAACCCAATACCTGATGCGTCGCAATACACCGGGTGCAGCCTTCGTACCTCTGCAATGCTAACACCGGAGCGGAGGTTGCCTTTACCTCTTGGAAACTCGTCACATGCCTCTCGTCCACCGAAACTTTATCGCTTCGCGGCCGCCTTGGTCGTAGGTGCCGCTATAGTAGAGAAATCCTCAACAAATCTCCCGTAATATCCTGAATAACTCGTAAAACTCAAGTGGACTTTCGGTCGGAGGGTAGGTCTAGGCCATGTTTTGATCGGCTTTCTATTTTCTCGCGTGTCAACCGTATACCAAAGATCCGACACAATGTTCCCCAAGAAGGCTAACAGTTCACTTAATTCACATTTGAGAAACTTAAAAGATATAATTGACTTCCGCTCCTGAGAATTGAGCATCAGTTCGTAAATGAGCTCGGTGGTCTCGCCGAGCGAATGTACCAAACTATCAATAATAAACACTATCACTTAACAGGTCCAGGTATGGTCCGGCGTACTGCTTCATCGTGTCCATAAATATTAGCCGCATTCGCCAACCCAAAGGACATGACTAGAAATTCAAAATATCCATATCTAGTCCCAAAGGCCGTTTTGGGAATGTCTTCACACGAACTCGAACTCGATGATATCCCACCGCAAGTCAATCTTGGAGAAATATCTCGGCCCCCGTAACCGGTCAAACAATCATCTATTCTCGGGAAGCGGATACTTATTCTTACCAGAATCCCTTGTTCAAATTTTCCGCTCGATAATCTATACACATGAGCGAGCCATCTTACTTTCTCACAAATAGAACTAGCGCACTACTGAGGTACTCGGCCCGATAAAACCTTATCTAACAAATCCTTCAACTACTCCTTCAACTCTAGTTTCTACAGAGCCATGCGGCGTAGGACTTGATATGGGCCGAGTGCCTTGTAGCAAGCCCATTGCAAAATCTATTTCCCTTCGGGGAATACTGTAGCTCATCTCGGAAATACATCGTGAATTCATTCACCACCTGAACAGACCGGGAGGCCTGGAGACTCTACCCGATCATCCCGAACCCCGACTAGTGGTAAATACATCCCTTTAGCTATCAATTTCTCGCCCGAAGGTAGGAAATAAACCTACCTTTTGGCGTAGCTGCATGCTTTTCCACTCTCGCACGTCCCCTAGAAAGTGGAATCGGACCGCTTCGTCCAACATTCTACGTTGGCATAGCACGACACTAACTAATCCATACCCGTAATGGCATCGAAATCAATCATTCTAACTCTACCAGATCTACCGTAGTCTGACATCAACAACCTCCTACCGTACACCCTTGAGCAAATTTCGCTAGCTACAATAGAGTCACCGACTGGGTGTGGATACCGAAAAGGGCCGTCGTAATAATTCTAGTGCTATTAATTAAACTTTCGAGCCACAAATGGGGTAACATTGGACAAAGTGGACTCGATCAATCAAGACATAAGGTATGATGAACAGATAGTCAACATACCGTTACTACATCCGGAGACACCTTCCGAGTCTTGTCTCCCCGTAATGCATAGGTACGGCTTGAGCCCGTACCGAACTAGAGGCTCCCGACGACTCGGCCTCTACCTCGCCGAACCCGGTGACCTACGCCCCGCCGAGGCCGGGCCGGAGCTCGTGGTCCCATGACCCCCGTCCCGACTATCTCGGCTCTCTTGCCCCTGGCCGAACACCATCCCAGGCCCTCCCGCCCGCATATAACAAACCGGGAGGAGCCATATCTACAAGCTCCTGTGAGGTCTGGCCACAATTAGGCAAAGGTGGGGGTGTGGAATCTTCTCTCGCTCTACTCCTCTCGCCGCGGGGAATCTACCATTCGAGAACTTCCACCATACTCCGACCGCCCTCGACGAATAAATCTACCCGCCATGCTGTGGTGGAGGTGGGGGTCTAGGGGATCTGCCTGACAACCGGCTCGGTCCTCTCTCACAACCTCCTCTCGCATTTCATCTCGATTCCGCCTCGCGGCGCCGCTCTTCCCGATTTGTCTCGTTTCATCGCCTCGTTGCCGCCGTCTAAGGCCCTCAATTGTCCGGGCAAAGGCCTCGCACTCTGCAATATCCATATCTTCCCGTAATGTAGCCATCATGCATGCTTCAATGTAATCTGGGTTCGTACCCATAATAAATCTAAGGAACTCTGGATCGCATAGTGTCCACAAAAGCCGGAGCACAAATAGGGCTAAGGAGTCAAACCGTAGCTATTCTCGCACGCTCTCAGCCCGCTCCAAATGCAAAATCGATTCATCCCCGGCTGCCGAATCTCTCGGGGCAAGTAACGGTCCAGAAAGGCTCAAAAGCGGGACCAGGTCGGAGGGGCATCTCTCCCTCGAGACCTTCCCAACTCTCGTACCATAATACCGTTTATGTCTCACAAAAATTCTAAATACCTATCTCACCGATTAAGTGTAGGGGTCACATGCATAACCCGTAAAATTCTCTACATCTGGAGCTCCAGGAAATCCGGGGGTCCCCCGCCGACCACTATGTGAACCGTGGGACCCAAAGGCGAAACTCCCCGACCTCGAATCGCAGATCCACCATGGCTCGTCACATGGTGGAACTGATCGGCGATGTGTGGCCATCATTTGTGCCAACATAACCATCGCGCCGCTGAACTCCCCTTGTCCGATGGTGGGCACAGGAGCTATCGGAGGCGGTCAAGGCGGCTAAACGGCTCCCTGTCAGGGGACCGCCGAGAGGGCCGTGGATGATGCTCTATATCGCCCTTAGACGGCCGACTTAATGAAACCAGGCATCCCCGCCGGTGCCTTCTCCCGCCGCTGTATCTAACCTTCTACCTGTAGGGTGTCGCTGGTCTGCCATTTTTATCTGTAGACAAAGAATATGATATTAAGGACTCAACCCTATACTGTACTGCTCTATAACACGATCAATGAGAAGAAAGAGTAATCATCCTATCATGCTCATGTCTCTCCTCGCCTATAGTATGTGGTGCACAACACATCCATGCATTGTAAGAATCTACTTTAGCACCTTGCACTCCCCGGGACACGACCTCGCCCGATACCAAGTTTGTCACGCCCGCCTTGGGGGTATGAATGGCACCTGGGTGCCCTAGTAGGACTTGTACTGCTAACCAAGGAGCCTAAGCACATATGGTGCCCGTCGCTCTATCTCGATTTCCTCGGAAACAACGGTTATATAACGGCCGGGAATATGTACTCCTCCGGCCGATCGGGGCCTATAACCACTGTCTCCCGCAACATCACGCCAATCCGCAGACATACTCATGTTGGAACCTATGTGCCGACAAGGCTACCATACTCGTTCTAGTTATCTCAGAATCTCCAACATAAAGAATATCAGAGTATCTACGGACCGTAAGGTCACCACTATTATCGGACTATGGCCCCCACACAGCCCAACACAATCAATAATACTAAACACCTGAATAACGCACGGCCCTGTCACGACGGCACTACTCAACTACTGTGATATATATATGTATACAATCCGCAAGCCTCTATGAATACGGAAACAGGTCGGGACAGGCCCCGACCTACCCGTACTGCATAACAAAGAAAATCAAATTACACTTCAATATCAAGCTCCAGATGACAGAGCCGATGACTCATGAGATGGCTATAATCACGAGGGATCGCCTCCTCGTCTATGAGTACCGTAGGGAGTAATGCACATTGACCCGGGCGCGCATTACATCGGTACCGAGTATGCAAAGCAACCGAACACATCTGAATATAAACAAATATAACTAGCTACTTCGAATAGCAGAAATATCCGAATCCGTAAGAACTGATATAAGCCGAATCATACTTTTCGTACCGTGAATGAGTGTGAGCATACCGTCGACGTGGCGATCATTGCCTATTAGCTCATATAACATATAAATACATATATATAACAAGCAAGAACCAATATCCAGCCCCCATAAGTCGGAAGGTGCCAACCAATCAAACAATCTAATATACCTAGCCCGGTCAAAACCATCCAAACAAATAAGTCACTCCACTCACTACAATTACGAGCACCTCTACCGCCCGGGTCTCCACTGCTATGGCTCTAATATAAATAATCGTGTCTAAGCCCGGAGGACTCTGCATTTCATATCTCGTAATCGTAATCGATTCGAAATTCGGGCCTCGGGCGCAAGCGCACAACAGTAAACTGTATCGCTATGCCGACGCCCGACATGGGGAAAGCTTCATCCCATCTTCGGCCCTATCAAGGGATGGCATGCCACTCCTGAGTGACGTATACCCACCTCGCTCGCGCGAAGGCTTCAACCTGGGCGGCGAGGACGTCAAGGGGGTGCCTCACGACACAATCAAGTCTCAACAATCAATAATCACATATATAGCAAGCATGTTTAAACTGAAAATACTATCTCAATTCTCGATTTCTTATTCCGAACTCTTTTCTGTGTTATACCGGAATTATACCGCTTTATACTAAATCTCGGGATCTTTATCTCGATCAGAGGCTATATCAGAAAGGTGATATTATCTGACCGTATGGCTATACTATAGCCGGGATACTATCTCGATCGTATTGTATCCGAGATATTATATGTCCGTTCGATTTACTTTACTAGCTTTTATTCTCGAATATATGTCATATTATTATAAAACATGCTTGCCAACGCATACCGGCTATACCGAGCCGAAATGATATCTGCCATTAGGCACCGCTTACTAGCTGGATCGAATATGATATAACAACGCAAGACAAAGCCATCGAATTCGCACAAAACTCAATATTCGACTCCTGTGGAATTCTATTACTTGAGTTTACCGTATTATACTAGGCTAAAGTTAATGACTTGCCAAAGAGACTAGCTGATACCTTGCTCGGATTATCCGACTAACTTGACGAAGCTCCTGGCCGCATTCTCCCAGCCTATTTCTCCCAACGGCATTCACATGTATATCAACTAGAACTAAATACACTAATATTCGGAAGGAAACATCACTTTCGATATATTTATAGCCCAAACTTTGGCTTATCGAAAGAAGGTCGAAAACTTGCTATTTCTCGAAAGTCCGTAAGGAAGAAATAGTCACTTTAAGGCTAGAGTACATTGACACCACTTGGAGCAATTCGATTTACCTTAGCCCGATAGCACACGATTTTTTCGGCCAAATTTCGTGAAACTAAACTGCAGGAATGCTCCTCGCCGCTAAATACCTCAGATCTCGAGGTTAATTTAAATTTGAACCCTGCTTACGCGTAATCGAACGATAATTATCAAAACCTCACTTACCCTCTATTTCTCGCGACTTTTATGGAAATTATGGAAGTTAAATGAAGTAAACCGAAGTTGAAGGTTTATATACTTGGATTCCGGACAGTGGCCAACATGTCACGGCCAACGCGGAGGGCCTCCTCCGTGACACGTTGCCACTGCGGAGGGCTCGCCCGGCTCCTTCCGCGAGGTTCGACGGATTTCTTATCCGGCTTTCTTTTCCCGGGCCTTTTTCTAGCATGTGTGGCACTCAAAAACTCTTAACCAACATGCAAATAGGCCATCTATGTGTCGAGAATTTTACGGGGTGTAACAATTTCATAATTGATTTATGTTGTGGTGTGGTCTCGTACTATGGAGTTGGGGCGTTGGATATCCTTCCTTCGCTGTTGTGATATAGTTACTAGGGGAATATATGTGATACCTTAGCATGTTAGGGGCCTTGTACTTTCTTCCATAGTATACTATTGGGGCATTATATATGCTGCCGAGGGCTAGTCGGGGTGTTAGGTTGATCTCTTTCATTGCCGTTTGACAAATCCTAAGTGTGAGTTGCGTTTAGATATATAACTATATATTTAGTTATCTTGTTGAACATTTGTTTGGACTTTACTGATTTTTATATTTTGGAAATATTTTATTGTGCATATTATTTTTTTGTGCTCGTTGTGGTTGCATTTTCTAACACTTGTTCCAAGGGTATTAAAGTGGCGGGTCGAGGATCTTACTGAGTTATATTTATATATATCTTACTTCTTACTTACATGTCTACGCAGATTCTGTTACAGGAGGTGAGACAGTGGCTGACGAGTCCATTCGCGCAGATTCTGTTGCTGAGGTGAGCCATCGCATCAATTCGTGGAGGCTATCGTTTCATCTTTATCTACTCTATAAATATTTTCTTTTATTGGGGTTTGCATGCTCGATAGCTAAACTCATGTAATTCTAGTAAATGCTCCATGGTCTTAGTGTGGGATTTGGACTAGAGATACACTACTTAAACGGTCATGTGCATTCTTATAAATTGAGACTTGATTTTGGTTGGATAATCATTTCATTTTTATGATTATTGATGTGTTTGGTGTTGCATATATTGTATTTCAATGCTTGTAGAAAAGGGTTAAGTGTTTGAAAAAAGAGGTTCACTTGGCGGTGGTGTTAGCGGGTGTCAGTCATGTATAGGGGGTATTTTGGGATGTGACAAAGTTGGTATCAGAGCTTAGGCTTTAAGTCCTAGGTCATGGAGCAGTGTTTAGTAGAGTCTTGTTCATGGGTATGTAGGTGCCCATACTTATGACCTCGAGGCTACCGAATATTTAGGATGTTTCCCCATCTTTCATTCTTTATTATTGCGTTGAATTGATTCAAGTATAATCTTGAAATATTTATTTTGCAGATGGCTAAGGAACATGCATCTTCATATGCTAGTCGATCAAAGGCATCGGCGCCTACTCGGTGCTAGACACTACTCCCAAAAACATGCATATGCTCTCCATCATCTATTGATGAAGCTCAATATTCAAATACATCTCAAATCTGAAATTATGCATATGAGAAGCTTTAACTCAAACAATAATACAAGCTAAACAATAATTGGGAGTCTTCACTCCAAAATCTTATGGTAAGCTTAATTCGGAAAATCATAAATCATACTTGAACATGTGGGTGTTGCCCAATACTTTAACATTCTTGAAAATACTCAATTCACATCGAAAACATGATTATAAACATGGGTAGCTTGACAGGGTGCAGGGCATGGTACTACCCCCAGTGGTAGTCAAGCTAGGGACCATCAAACAAGGGCTCAAACTAGGGAACAGACCAATCCTCAGCCTGAAATTGTGAATGGGGGTTAGCCTCGAGTTGCTGCTCTGAAGCGAGTACAAGAACAGGTTGTTCAAGATGCTCCATCGACAGTGCCAGCTACTGTACCTACCGTTGCCTTGCCTACAGATGTAGTAATGAGATTGTTGAATATTTTAGAGGAATTGGTGCCTAAGAATGGTAGACTTCCAGTTTCTCAAACTAATTCGCAAACGCAAACAAAAGTTCAGTTGAATGTTGCAGCTACATAGACACCCCAGTTGACCCCTCAACCGACTGTTCATTTAGTTGCAACTACTGGGCAATCCAAAGATCTTAAGAATTTCATGGATCTTAAGCCACCAAAGTTCGATACCACGCCAACTTCTATTGAACCTCAGAAGTCCATAGATCGTTGTGAAAAGATACTGACTACATTGGGGTTGAAAGAGACTCGAAGTGTGGAATTTACCACTTTCCTATTCTCAGGGTCTGCAGAGGCATGGTGGACTTCAATTCAGAGAGGCAAAAAGCAGGGTTACCACGTATCACTTGGTCAGAGTTTTCAACAATGTTTAAGGACAGTTCATTCCCTTGAGCAAACAAGACGACATGAGACGTCAGTTTGATAACCTACGCCGGGGAGCTATGACAGTTACAGAGTATGAGGCTAAGTTCACTGAGTTATCTAGGTATGTTCCATTTTTAGTTGAAGACCCGAGGGAGAAGGTGAGATGATTTGTGGATGGACTTGA
>JACEIK010008983.1:21327-56655 GCA_018107945.1 Datura stramonium
TTTACTAAGTTTCAGCTGAACACGATAATATCCTGACATACTTTACTAAATTACATACTGGGCATGCTGTACTGTTTCTGAAACTTTCTACTAGAATTTATGTCGTGCTAGTAAGTTTCACGCTACACATGACATGATGTTTCCAACATCGTACTAAAATTTATACTAAACATAATATGCGTCTTCTGAAACATTCTATTGGAACTTGAGCTATTTTACTATACCGGAACTACTAGCTTGCCGAAGAAACTGGCTTTACGTACCTTGTCCATTAACTTTCTGAGTATCTGGCGTAACTCGACTAATTTTCAGCTATTTCTTCCAACTGCATTCATATTCATAGCAATTAGAACTAAATTCATCAATATTCTGGAAGAAGATACTACTTTGAGTATATATATAGCCCAAACTATGACTTATCGAAAAATAACCAAAAACTCTCTATTTCTTGGAAGTCCAGAAGGGAGAAATGCTCACTTTATGGCTAGGAGTATATTGACACTAATTTGGAGCAATTCCACTTACCTTAGCTCGGTAGGACGATGATTCGCTGACCGAATTTCACGAAATTAACTATGCAGGAATGCTCCCGGCAGCTTAATAGCGTTTAATAGCGTAAACAGAAGAAATTTCAAGAAACCCTTCGTCCTCCTCTGTTTTTCTTTGTGTTTACTGGAAATTATATCATTTTATGAAATAAAACCGAAGTGGAGGAGTTTATATACTTGAGGATTAACCTCACCTCCGTGGCACGTTGGCCATCATGGAGGTGAGCCCTCCGTGACACGTTGGCCATCGCGGAGGGGGTCTGCTCAGCCTCCTCTTGTGATGGTTCAACGTGGCGCTTGTCCGGTCTTTCCTCGGGCCTTTTTCTAGCATGTATGACATTATAAAACTCTTAAACAACACGCGAATAGACCATCTAAATGTCAAGAATTTACGGGGTGTAACAATACATATTTTACAAGTATGTATGAATTTCATGATTTATGGATTTATGATTATGGCCGACTCATGGGCCTTATTTCATGGCTTGTTCACGTATTTCAAGCATGCTTATGATTATGATGATTTAGCTATATATATTTTGGGAGTAGTATTTAACACTGAGTAGACCTGGAGTTCAAGCATACCCCGAGTCTCAGAACTACGCGCCAACGTAGCCATGATAGGACCTCTTTTGCGACTGTCCCTTTTGCCCGAATGGGATTTTCATAAGTGATATCACGCCTCTTTTCATGGTTCTACCCTTGGCAAGATAGAACACCCTTCCCACTAGGGGTTTACAGGTCGGGCTCCATGTGTGCTCATATGAGGTATGTCGGTTATGAGAATCTCCCACAGTTCTTCATGATTTATGCATGGTTATGATTATCTACTGTGGCTCAAGTCAAGTTTAATAAAGCTTTTCTCTTATGATTATAAATATGATTGACTTAAAAATGTTTTGAAAACCTTGAGCCCTTATGTTTACATTATGATATTTACGTTATGATCATGCTGTCCTACTCTTATGAACTCTTATGTATTTTAACTGTCAGTTTTAGTTACCTTGCATACTCGGTACATTCCAAGTACTGACCGCATACTCTATGCTGTATCGTCTTATGATACAGGCTCCAATATCCAGGCTCAGTCCCGCCGCTGGACAGATTCTCGGAGTTAGCTTTCCTCAGTCTCAGTTGGTGAGTCCTCATCTTTCGAGGGCCTTTCTATTCAGACATGTTCAACATTTTTAGTTTCAGACTATAGTGAGTTAGTTGGGGTCTTGTCCCATCATTTCTTCAGTGTTAGAGGCTTTTTTGAATATAGTTTGTATTTTAGCTTTAGAATCATGTATGTAATCATATGTTATGTTTGATTAGACTTCCTCTATGTTATTTATGATGATCTTCTGCTTATCTATGATTGAGTTAGATATATATTTATGCCATGGGCCGACTTGGAGCCTCTTGGGGTTTCTTGTCCCGTGTCTCGATCCGGGCCTATATTCGGGTCGTGACAAACTTGGTATCAAAGCATTAGGTTTTGAAGTGTCCTAGGGTGTCCGGAAACCACGTTAAGTAGAGTCGTTTTCATGGGTGTGAAGAACACCACTTATGACGAAGAGGCTACGAGATGTTTAGGAAATGTTCCCTTCTTTCATGACCTATGTCGTGCGGTGAAATGTCTCTTTATCCTTCTAACTCATGCTATTCGCATTTGCAGAATCATGCCTCCCCGTAGAGTTAATGGAAGGAGAAATGGAAATAGAAATGGCTACGAGGGTGGCATTGGAGACGGGCATCAGCAGTCCCCAACAGTCCATGAGGAACATATACCCGAGTCGGTTGCCCACACGGAGTTCAGGGCAGCCATTCAGATGTTATCCCAGGCCTTAGCTGCCCTGGTCAATCAGCAGGCGGTAGCGCATGTACCTCAGAACGGGAATGCGTCAAGGTGAGAGTTAGAGACTTTCTGAGGATGAACCCTCCCAAGTTCCTTGGATCGAAGATGGACGAAGTCCACATGAGTTCATTGAGGAGATTTTGAAGATCACTTAGATTATGAGGATGACTAGGGAGGAGTGCACCGATTTGGCCTCGTATCAGTTGAAGGGGCTCGAGCATATCTGGTTCAAGGAGTGGAAAGATAGCCGGACCGTGGGAGAAGTTTCATACTGCATTTTTGGAGCGATTCTTCTCTCGTGAGATGAGGGAGATTAAAGCAGCAGAGTTCGTGAACCTAAAGTAGGGTAACAGGACAATCTAAGAGTATGCTTTGGAGTTCATTCGTTTATCTAAGTATGCCCTAGAGCTAGTGGTTGATTAGAGAGCTCAGGTGAGAAAGTTGTGCATGGAGTGGCGGACTACCTGGATAGGGATTTTAGGATCTCCATGCTTCATTAGGATAATGATTTTCCCTAGATAGTTTTGCACGCGCAGTAGATGGAGTCGGTGCATCTGAGGGAGAGAGGCCAAGAGGGCCAGGATGGATAGTGTTGGGTTCACTCAGTAGAGATCCTGTGGTGGTCACCGCCCTCAGTTTCAACAAAGGTCATTAGCCCCAGCACCATCATCAGCTAGTGTTCTGTCCCAGTCCATACGTGATCAGAGGGGTAGAGCGTCAGGCTCGAGGGGCCAGGGGAGCATTTTAGAAGGTCGCACTTTTCCAGCTTGTGCAAAGTGTGGAAAGAACCACCCAGGGAGGTGTTTAGCTGGCTTAGATGCTTTTTTGGGTGTGGAAAACCCGGACACAGGCTAAAAGATTTCCCTTCAGCCAGATCAGGTGATGGTGGAGCCCGTACCCCAGCCGCTAGTTCAACAGCTTTGGAAGCACATCCCTTCTAACAGGGTTCTTCTACTAGTTTAGCTGACGGCTAACGTCAGAATAAGTTCTATGCCCTTGCACCTTGACAAGAGCAGGAGACTTCACCAGATGTGGTTACCAGTACGTTATGAGTATTTCATCTTGATGTTTATGCATTGTTAGATCCAAGGACTACTTTATCTTTTGTGACGCACTATGTTGCTAGTAGTTTCGGAGTCAGTCCCGAGATCTTATCAGAACCCTTCTCAGTCTCTACTCCAGTCGGTGATTCAGTTATAGCTCAACAAATATGTAGGAATTGCCCTGTCTTAGTCTTTCAGAAAGTCACCTCGACAGATTTAGTAGAGCTAGACATGACGGATTTTGATGTTATCTTTGGCATGGATTGGTTACATGCATGCTATGCTTCAGTAAATTGTAGAACCCGGGAAGTAAGCTCAAATTTCAGGGTGAGCCAGTTCTAGAGTGGAAGGGTAGTTCAGCTGTGCCTGTAGGTCATTTCATTTCCTTTCTTAAGGCCAGAAAGATGATCTCTAAGGGTTGCGTGTACCATCTAGTTAGGGTTAAGGATGCTACATCCGAGACCCGACTATCCAGTCAGTTCCGGTAGTATGTGAGTATCCAGAAGTCTTCCCCGATGATTTACCGAGAATCCCTCCCGAGCGGGAGATTGATTATGGTATTGAACTTCTTCCTGATACGCAACCTATATCTATTCCTCCTTACATAATGGCCCCAGCTGAGTTAAAAGAGTTGAAGGAGCAGTTGAAAGACCTTTTAGACAAGGTTTTCATCAAATCGAGCAAATCCCCATGGGGTGCACCAGTTCTCTTTGTCCGAAAGAATGATGGTTCTCTTCGTATATGCATTGATTATTGGCAATTGAACAAGGTCATCATAAAGAACCGGTATCCTCTTCCTAGGATTGATGATTTGTTTGACCAGCTTCAGGGTGCTAAGTGCTTTTTGAAGATAGATCTCAGATCCAAATACAATCAACTCAAGGTTCGGGAGAGTGACGTCCCGAAGACAGCCTTTATGACTCAGTATGGTCATTATGAGTTTGTAGTTATGTCTTTGGACTAACGAATTCTCATGCAGCTTTTACAGATTTGATGAACAGGGTGTTTAAGCCGTACTTGGATATGTTTGTGATTGTGTTCATAGATGACATCCTTATATACTCTCGGAGTGAGGAGGAACGTGCCGCTCATCTGAGGATGGTACTACAGACTCTCAAGAATCGCCAATTATAAGCTAAATTTAGTATATGCAAGTTTGGGTTGATCTCAGTGGCAATTTTTGGGTCATGTGGTATCGAGTGAGGTATACAAGTGGACTCTCAAAAGATAGAGGCGGTGAAGAATTGGCCCAGACCGGTGAATCCTTTGGATATCAGGAGTTTCTTGGGCTTAGCTGGTTATTATTGGAGATTTTTGAGGGGTTTTCAACTATTGCAGCATTGTTAACCAAAATGACTCAAAAGAAAGTGAAATTCCAATGGTCGGAGGCTTGTGAGAGGATCTTCCAAGAGTTGAAGACTCGACTCACCTCAGCACTGGTGTTAACCATATTGAGGGTACCGATGGATTTGTGGTATATTGTGATGCTTCAAGGATCGACCTTGGTTGTGTATTGATGCAGCATGACAAGGTTATAGCATATGCTTCCAGGTAGCTGAAAGTCCATGAAAGGAATTACCCGACTCATGATCTCGAATTGGCAGCGGTAGTATTTGCATTGAAGATTTGGAGATACCATTTGTACGGGGTCCATGTATATGTGTTTACAGACTACAAAAGCCTACAATATGTGTTTACCAAGAAGGATCTAAATCTACACCAAAGGAGTTGGTTGTAGTTACTCAAGGATTATGATATAAGTGTCCTTTATCATTCGGGCAAGGCTAATGTGGTAGCAGACGCTCTTAGCAGGATTTCTATGGAGAGTGTGTCCCATGTTGGTGAGGAAAAGAAGGAGCTGGTGAAGGATGTGCATCGGCTTGCATGGTTAGGAGTTCATTTAATTGATTCGATCGATGGTGGCGTTATGTGCATAATAGGTCAAAATCATCCAGTGACTGATGTAAAAGCTAGACAAGATGTGGACCCTATTTTGGTAAAGTTAAAGGAAGCGGTTCAGAATCAGAAGGTAGAGGTCTTCTCCAAAGGGGGAGATGGTGTGCTTCGATATTAAGGTTGTTTGTGTGTGCTGGATGTTGATGATTTGAGAGATTGGATATTGCATGAGGCTCATGGTTTCATATATTCCATACATCTAGGTGCCACCAAGATGTATCGTGACCTACGAAAATTCTATTGGTGGAATGACATGAAGGACATGACAAAGTTTGTCGCTAAGTGTCCGAATTGTCAGCAAGTGAAGGTTGCGCACCAGAGACCAGAAGGTGTATTTCAAGACATAAATATTCCAACTTGAAAGTGGGAGGAGATCAATATGGACTTCATCACAGGGTTTCCTCGCACTCATCGACAATATGACTCAATTTGGGTGATCGTGGATAGGTTGACCAAAGCAGCTCACTTCCTATCGGTTAAAACTACCGATTCAGCAGAGGATTATGCTAAATTATACATCCGGGAGTTAGTTCGGTTGCATGGATTTCCATTTTCCATCATATCAGATAGGGGTACTCAGTTTACCTCCTAGTTTTGAAGATTATTTCAAAAGGGACTTGGTACTCAAGTCAAGCTCAGTATAACATTCCACTCGCAAATCGATGGTCAAGCGGAGCATACTATTCAAATTCTCGAGGACATGTTGAGAGCGTGTGTGATTGACTTCAAGGGTAGTTGGGATGATCATTTGCCTCTCATTGAGTTTGTGTGTAACAATATCTACCATTCCAGTATTCAGATGGCTCCATTGGAGGCTCTCTATGGGCGGAGATGTAGATCACCTATTGGTTGGCTTGAAGTTAGTGAAGCTACGATGATAGGACCGGATTCAGTCCATGAGGCCATGGAGAAAGTTCAGTTTATAAGGGACAGGTTAAAAATAGCTCAGAGTTGCCAAAAGTCCTATGCAGATGTGAGGAGGAGAAAACTTGAGTTTGAAGTCAATGATTGGGTGTTTCTAAAGGTGTCTCCCATGAAGGGGGTGATGAGGTTCGAAAAAAAGAGAACTCAATCCCCGTAATGTTTGCCCATACCGGATTGTGTAAAGGGTTGGCAAGGTGGCATATGAGTTAGAGTTGCCCTCGGAATTAGCTTTAATTCATCCAGTTTTCCATGTATCGCTCTTAAAGAAGTGTTTGGGTGATCCATCTTTGGTTGTTCTGGTGGACAGTGTCGGTGTGAAAGATAGCCTTAGTTATGAAAAGGTTTTGGTGGAGATACTGGATCGTCATGCTCGTAAGCTAAGAAATAAAGAAGTAGCTTCAGTCAAGGTTTTTTTGAGGAATCAGCATGTTGAGGGAGCTATGTGAGAAGCCGAAGCAAATATGATGGCTAAATACCCGCATTTATCCCCTTCTGGCTTAATTTAAGCTTGAGGTATCTATTTCCTCCCTAATACTCTATTCAGTTTCATGTTCAACTCATGTACCTCAGTTTCTTTCATGTTAATGAACATATATATGATTCGGGAATTCAATTCAGTCATGTAGTTCAATTAGAGTTAGTCACTACGTTAGTCCCAACATGTATGTTCAATATTTGAGTATGCTGATTGCATTTCTATGCTTTTTTGTGTGATTTTCAATATTCAAGGATGAATGTTCCCAAGGGAGAGATATTGTAATACCCCAAAAGCCCTAAGATCAGACTCGAGATTTAAAACGGAGAAAATAGAAATTTCTGCACCAGGTCACAGAACGAGTCGTCTAATGACCCATCAGGAACCCCACGAGTCATTAAGTGACCCGTGGGGAGAGGCTGGAACTTGTTGGAAATTTTGTTTTTTGGGTGACCACAGATGTGACCATGAGTCGTGGTCAACATCACGATTCGTCATGGCAACTGTGGTCAAGGATGATATGAAGGGAGAAGAAAAATAGACAGTACACCTAATGGGTCATCACCACGACTCGTTGGTTACACCACGAGTCGTGGTGTCGCCCGTGGGGACCCCCAAGAGGATTTTTGGCAGTGTTCATGATGAATGTAGACCACGAGTCATGTCCAGGGACGACGACTCGTCCAGTCCCTCATTGGGACTGACAGTCTGTTTTTCACTGCGAGTTTGTTAAGGGCTTTTTCATAATTTTTAAGTTTCTAAGACCTAAACTACGTCGTTTTAAGCTCATTTAGAAAGGTTTTAAGAGAGTTAAACCTATCCTATGCCTTATCATTCCATGCATGCAAGACTAAAAGTCTATTAGGGGTGATCAAGGCTAAAATTCATCAATTCTTCTTGAATCTCCTTTGGATGTTCAAGGAAGAGAGCGGAATCAATTTACCCAGGTATGTAAGGCTATGACTGAGAGTTTCTTCCACTCTCATGCCCTAAACTCTTCTCAAATTTCATGAATTTCAACTCTATAAGTCAAGTTTCATGATCCATAAGCTTTATGCCAATTCTTGTGAAATTCAATATGATCTATCGATGAGTCAATCTCCTTCATGTATTAAATTATGTTTTATGATCCATGGACAGATTTTATGACTATTTTGAATATAAATTTATTGATTTGAATAAATCCAATTATGTATGTTTTTATAAAAAGTCAAGTTATGATTTTCTTATGATCTTGATCTAAATTAGCCCAACTATGATTTATGCTTTATGATATGATCTCTCTCAAATACTTATTATGGATTTATGGGATATCAAGTATATACATTTTTTACAAGTATGCATGAATTTCATGATTTATGAATTTATGATTATGGCCGACTCACGGGCCTTATTTCATGGCTAGTTCACGTATTTCAAGCATACTTATGATTATAATGATTTAAACTAGCCTATGAATCTCATGTATGTTTTCCCTATTATCTTATGAGCACTATATATATCTTGGGAGTAGTATTTAACACTGAGTAGACCCGGGGTTCAAGCATAACCCGAGTCTCAAAACTACGTGCCTACATAGCCATGATGAGACCTCCTTTGCGACTTTTCCTTTTTTTCGAATGGGCCTTTCTTCAGTGATATCATGCCTCTTTTAAGGGTTCTACCCTTGGCAAGGTACGAACACCCTCCCGACTAGGGGTTTACTAGTTGGGCTCCATGTATGCTCATATGGGGTATGTCAGTTATAAGAATCTCCCATTATTCCTTATGATTTATGCATAGTTATGATTATGTACTGTGGCTCAAGTCAAGTCTAATTAATCATTTATCTCATGATTATAAATATGATCGACTTACAAATGTTTTGAAAACCTTGAGCCCTTATATTTACATTATGATATTTACGTTATGATCATGTTGTGTTACTCTTATGAACTCTTATGTATTTTAACTGTTACACCCCATAAATTCTTGACATGTAGATGGCCTATTCTCATGTTGGTTAAGAGTTTTAAAATGCCATACATGCTAGAAAAAGGCCCGGGAAAAGATCGGACAAGCGCCAAGTCGGCACGTCGCAAGTGAATGCGACTTATAAATCGCATTCCATGAATGCGACTTATAGGTCCCAACTATATAGGGCCTCCCATTTCGGTTTATTTCATAATCATTTCATAATTTCCAGAGAACACGCAGGAAAACAGAGGAGAACGAGGTTTCTTGATAATTTTCGTCCAAATGCGCCGTCAAACGCGGTCCAAACTCAAATTAATCTCAGATACCGAGGTATTTAGCAACAAGGAGCATTCCTACGGGTTTAGTTTCGTGAAATTCGGCCGGCGAATCGTCGTGCTACCGAGCCAAGGGGCGAATCACGTGCTACTGAGCCAAGGTAAGTGGAATTGCTCCAAATTAGTGTCAATATACTCCTAGCCCTAAAGTGAGTATTTCTCCTTCTGGACTTTCGAGAAATAGCGAAGCTGACCGTTTTTCGATAAGCCAAAGTTTGGCTATATATATTTAAAGTAATGTTTTCTTCCAGAATATTAGTGTATTTAGTTCTAATTGATATATATATAAATGCAGTTGGGAGAAATAGCTGAAGTACTAACCGAGCTTTGCCCGTTAGTCGGAAAATCCAAAGCGAAGGTATGTAAAGCTAATTCCTTCAGCAAGTTAGTAATCCGAAGATGCGATAGCGTGATATACAGAAGAAAGAATTCAGAAGTCTAGAATTGAGTCTAGTATGAGTTTAGTAAGCGTGTTTTTGAATTTAGCAAGCATGTTTATAATATTATGAGATATGTTTAGAATAAGAGTTAGTAAAGTAATACGTATAGTCGATAATATCCCATACAAAGATAGCCGCATGCCGATAATATCTCAGATACAATATAATTCAGTATGAGAATCAGTATAACACAAAAAAGAGTTCAGAATGAGAAATTAGAATACAGATAGTATTTTCGCCCAACATGCTTGCTATATGTGATTATTGATTGTTGAGACTTGTTTAGTTATGAGGGCACCCTTTGAGCATCCTCGCGCCCCCGGGTTGGTAATCGTGTCGACCCACCGTGAGGGTGGGGATACGTCACTCCAAGGAGTGGCATGCCGTCCGCAGTAGGACGAAGATGGGATGGAGCACTCCCTATATCAGCCGATCAACATAGCACTATAGCTTACCTTGTTGTGCGCTTGCGTCTGCGGGACAAACATTGGGCTGCATACGCATACGCTGGCGCTTGCATTTTACAAGATGTAGGAGTCCTCCAGCTCAGACACAATTATTTATATCAGAGGCCATAGCCCGAGCTGGAAACCTAGGGGCCGGTAGAGGTGCCGTAGTTAGTATACGAGGTGAGTGATTTATTTTTGGATGGTTTTGACCTCGCAGGGGTATTAGATTGTTTGTTGGTTGGCACCTTCCGGCTTATAGGGCTGGTATTGGTCCTTGCTTGCTATATATATGTTATATATTGGCTAATAGACAAAGAGATCGCCACGCCGATGTGTATGCTCCTCGCTCTTACTCGCACAGAAAGCCCGTTCGCATTCTACGCCCGAGCGCTCAAGATATTTCTTATCGTTCAGAGTTTCTAATTATGTTGTTTACATTCAATTATGTCTAGTTTGTTTTGCATACTTGGTACCCAGGTGGTAACTGGGACGCCCGTTTGGGGCATGCATTACTTGCCCTGGGCAGTACGCATAGACGAGGAGCGATCCTCGTGATTCCACTACCATTGAGCCACGCCTCCCCGTCATCCAGAGCTAGACATCTAGAGGTCTATTTCCTTCTTTGTTGTACAGTATAGGTAGGTCGGGGCCCGTCTCGACCGTTTTACGCATTCATAGAGGCTTGAAGATTGTGTATATATATCTCCCTATGGTTAGTTGTGGCTTGGTCAGATGGGCCGTGCGTATGCTTAGCCGTTTAGTGTTGTTGATTGTGCTGGTCATGTGGGGCCGTATTCGGCTAGTAGTGGTGACCTTGCCGGTCACATAGATATTCAGTATTCATTATATTGAGTTAGAGTAACTAGACAAAGATGGTGGCCTTGTCGCCGCATAGGTTTCCCTATACGAGTGTGTGACTGCTATCCGATGTTACAGATTGTGGCTATAGCTCCAACTGGCGGAGAGGCCGTATGGCGCCTCATTATATAGCCTGTTGATTCCATGAATCTGAGTTAGAGCCAGCCAGGCACCAGATGTGTTTAGGCTCAGTAGTCTAACAACCTGTGTCCTAATAGGGCACCAAAACACTCATAACTACCCCCAAGGCGGGGCGTGACCAAACTTGGTATCGTATGCGTCATGTCCCGTGGAGTCTGCAAGCCGTGCTAAGTAGAGTCTTGTCTATGGATGTGTTGTTCACCACATACTATAGGCAAGAGGCTGCATAATAGGGTGGTTACTCTTTTCATATTCAATGTGCCATAGACCAACACAGATAGGGTCGAGTTCTTAAACTTACTATACTTTGAATACGTATACAAGTCAAACCAAGATATCGTATCCTGATAGAACAGATCGTGATATAGCAAACAGGGAGAGGGCACCAGCCAATTACAAGGTAATTACAGCAGCAGAGGAGGTATTAGCGACCTCCCAATGTGATACCTCATCGGTACCATCCTTAAAGATATGTCTATAACTTCGCACAGGGAAGTTATAAGCATAACGTATAAATGAGTTGATTTATTTGTTGATATATAAGATCTGATTAAAAGATAATAGACAATATTAGATTATTATATATGTGAGAAAGAGAGGGAAATGCAGATTCCCACCTCCATCCTTTCGTATGTGGTATAGTTCCATGTCTTCATTTTGTTGCAATAAGAAAAGGCTATTCCTACCTCTTAATTCTTTGATTCCAAGACAAGCAGGCGGCATAAGAATTGAGGCGAGGTTGCCCAAAGTAAGCAGTGGGTGAAGATGGATTGGTTGTTTCCAAAAAGTGTTAGAAAGCGTAAAGAGCTCCTATGATTACGTAAGTTGTTCAGACCCCCTCACTTTAATAAGTCAAGAGCAAGTAAGACTACAAGCTTACTCAAAGCGGGCGTAGAAGATCCGTCGTGATGGACTTCCAAGAATATTCAAGTTCGAGTCAGAAAATGGCCAAGTCCGTCATAACATGCTAACAAAAGCAAGATATACCGCAAGATAATAGTTATGATTTCGCTGTGATACCAAAGGTAGGGAGGTCATGTGAATTGGATGGTCCGATCGCAAGCCGAAGAGGTGGCAAGCTCGACTTGACCGGCAACCTTATTAACAATGTAAGGCAAAACATTAACCCCGTGAGCTCAGTTTAAGCAAGATAAGGGAAGAAGCGTGAATACCGCATTTTGAGGAAAATTAGAATCACCTGCATTGAGAGAATATCGTGTATACACTAAGCCCTCTAATCTGACAGTTAAGAGACAAGAAGACTGTAGTTTAGAATGTCAAGTGGTACATTCACGCGAGAAGATAAGAGGGTGCCGACCCGGAGACTTTACTAGTGTGGCCTAGAGGCAAGGTTCAATGTGACAAATACAAAGCCCTAATGTAGTGCCAAGTAAGGCCACAAGGTGCGGATGTTGACCCCACATTGTAAGAGAGGCGAAATTCTAAATAGCGTAATATAAATAAAGTGCATGTGTTTGTTGCTTCCGAATGGGACGAAAGCCAATGAAATGATATGAGAGGATAGGATATATCATTAGACCGTAGAAGCAAGATATCATGTGCGTATGAAATTCAATAAAGTATGTCGAGATTACACATTACAAAAAATTCAAGTATGTATTGTACGTAGTTGTTGATATATATATATATATATACAAATATCAGATATGCTGTGAGTAGCTGGCCATAGGGTTACAGTCACAATAGATCAAGTTAGCTGCTAGGAAATATATATGCATCAATCACAGACCTCGCCAAAAGGGGGGCAGTGTGTTAAGTGTGATTCACTTATTAAAGCCATAGAAACTTCTCTGCTTCCGCCTTATTGAGTTAACGGACTTATATGCTTGTTGCCGCATCTAGCCTTCTAAGCTTACAAGAGTTAGTAACCAATCAAAAATGGTTAGATGATAAGGGCGTATGTTAGATGGTCTAAATCGACTGCACCGCGTCAGATAGCGTGGAAGCATCCCTAAAGATCAAGAATATCGCATGTGCGTAACCAACATTAGAGAACGAATAGGCATACTGTAGGTTAGCAATACCAGAATTTTTCCAAAAGATGTTAAGTGGTCGCATACTCCGTTTTCCCAGCCTTGTAGGTGAGAGTCGGCCTTAGTCAACCTAGCAGTTATTATGTGAACACCCGCAAGTCGCCCAAAATTGGCCCCGGGGCCGTGACAAACCCATGGGTACCCCAAGAAAGGGTCCACATCGCAGTCGCTGACGGACAATACTTTACCTCGGTTCTCGTAAGATATTCGTATACAGAGCCCTAGCAGAAGGCCACTTGCGAATGGCTCATAAGACCGGGAGAACTTCCTAGAGCGTAGTATAAATCCAAAGGGATACGCACAAGGCGTAAGAAACTGTGGTAGCATCAATGGGCAATGGGCTTTTTACTAAGACAAGGAGATCGGGTAGGTTCTCAGAAGATCCGTGAACGGACGTCTCGAGAGTAAGTCGACTAAGCACAACTCTACGATTGTTCAATTAGGAGAACAAAATAGTTAGTTGTCCATAACTCCGCGTTTATGCATGAGTTACAGATGTTCGAGTAGGGACATTTGAAAGCATCGTTAGACTAATGCAAAGATTCGGGTCATTCAGCCCAGCCTATTAAGTTATTCAAGGCATTCCAGCCGCCCATTAGAGATCATGATCATTGCCGCATCCTCAATCATATACGGGAACATGGTGTGCACATTGCTCAGGTTATTGTCTCACAAGAACAAGTAGCCTTAGCATGCGGCCGTGGCTACGATAAGCTCTAGCTATACCGTAGATTATCTGCCGGGTTCTCCGCATAATAAGCCAGTTTAGCCGTTCGTGTGGTGCGTAAACAGAGGACAACAGAGCGGTAATTTGAACAAATAAGTAGTGTTTCGTTGTTAGTTGTGGAACTAAAGGATGATGCGTATAAAGATCTCACCTGGTTCGGTTTAAAGACAGATTTCAGCAAGGAAAAGTGTAAGACTTCCAGTAACCTAGATGAAATATTGCGATGTAATGGCCGCCTTTGTGTTCCAAAAGGTGGCTTCTCCAAGCAGATTGGGCGAGGTATATTATGCCAATTATTTCTTCATCCTTGCCTCAATAAAGATGTACCATGATGTGGAAGAGATCTATTGGCGGCCAAACGAAAAGGGATAGCAGAATTTGTGGTAGCCCAAAGGTCCTAACCGCCAAAGAAGTAAAAGCGGAACACTGTAAACCAAAGTGATTGACTCAGACATAGCCGAGGCTTCTTGGAAGTGGGAAGCAAAACATGGACTTTGTAGCAAAAGGATTACCCCGTACGAAGCATAGACATGATTCCATTTGGGTAATTACCGATAAACCGACAAAATCACTCTATTTCCGCCGTTGAAAGCTACTTTTTCTACCGAAGATTATGTCAATTGTATATCGAGAAATAGTTAGATTACCGGTGTTCCAAAGATTCATTATCTCCGACGAGGAGCACAATTTATAGCTAGATTTTGGCAGTCATTTCGTAGAGGTCTCGGAACGCGATTAATTTGAGCACGACATTCTACCTCATAGATGGACAGCCGAACGCACTATTCATACGCCAAGGATATGCTACTATGCGTGTGTGCTAGATTTTAGAGGTAGCCGGACGAGCATCTCGCTACTAATTGAGTTTATAATTAATAGTTATCACTCAACTATCCAAATGGCGACCTTTAAGGCATTGTATGGGTGAAAATGCAGACGCCCGTTGGCCGGTTTGAAGTGGGAGAGTCGGGCCACACAGCGTACATCATTCAACAAATGAGGAGAAGGTAAAGCTTATCGTCAGAAACGCCTACCGACTACACACGCCGAAATCATATGTGCCGATGTGCGGCAGACCTAGAATTTGATGTGAATGACTCGGGTATTTGCTCAAAGTATCTTCGATGAAAGGGGTGATGAGATCTGCAAAATAGGTAAGATCAATCCGAGGTTCAATAGTCTTTATCAGATGCATCGAAGAATAGGCCAAGTGGCATATGAGTTGAACTTGCCTCCAAAATTAGAATCCGTTCATCCAGTTTTCATGTATCTACGCTAAGGAAGTGCATCTGAGACCCATCCATTGCGGGGCCCCAAATTCGTGATGTCCAAAGTTATGGAAGAGTCGCCTATGAAGAGGTTCCGTAGGCTATCTTAGATGCATACAGATTCGTAGATTGAGAACCAAAGATATTGCGTCTGTCAAGGTACTGTGTGATATAAGTATATATTTATATGCCAACTCGATACTCAAATGTATAACTTTCGCCTTGTTTGTCTAATAAATTGTGTACATTCTCATGTAAAGTGTACTATGTGAATTTATACTAACCAACATGATTAGCGTTGTTTTGTAGGAAAACATGCTTTTGTTGATGAAAAATGACATGTTGGAAGAAATCGTAAGGATGAACTCGAAAACGAGCAAGGAAGCGGATGGTGAAGCAAGGATTACAGCGGCCCGCGATGGAGCCGTGGCACGCTCGCGCCATCGCGGATGCGTTTCGCCCGGGATGGAAATTCCAAATAAATTCCAGCTGAAGGTCCGCGATCAGGCCGTGCCACGTTGGAAGTGAATTATTCAGATTGTGCATTTCCAGAGAGGGTCCGCGATTGCACTGCGGGCACGTTGGCGAAGCCTGCGATCAGGTCGTGCCACGTTGGTAGAATTACCTGGGCAGACAAGTTCCAGAGGGTCACTGCTTGCACTGCGGGGTCACGGCAAAGGCTCCGCGATGCATGCCGTGACACGTTGCTCGTTATTCCGGGAAAATTTATCCCTAGATAATAGAACACTTAGGGCATTTTTCAATTATTCCTAATTTCTTGGTGGAGCAAGAACGTGGGTTACGTGCAACTTTGAGGACGAAATTTCTAGGTTCTTCTACTTCTTCTTCTTCCTTCACCGTTTGTATGATTAACACTTGTTTTAGGATGTTTAATCCACAAATGAGTGGCTAATTCTCCTTCTTGGCCGAGGTTATGAACTTTGTGTTGCAATGTAATTATTGAATTGCTGGTTTATTTTCTCTTTCTTCCATGGTTGTTCTATTTAATTCTTGTTCCTACTACATTAATGTCTCGGCCAATGTTATGTAAACTAAAAAGTCCGGTTTCACCCGAGAGGGGCAAGAAATTGGAAAGTTGTGAATTAATAGGATATGATCTTTTCTTGGTTCGGGAGAATTGGGAATTGATTTACCTTCGGGATAGAAATATACCTGAAAGTCGTATTAGTCATGTGTGGAACCGGTTTTGTATTGCTAGAACTTGAATTCCTTCTTATCACGAAAATGTAGGTGGAAGGTTCATGATTCTTAAGTTGGGTTAAATACTAGAGTTTTAATCCATAGGCAGTAGTTCCGACTAGCAACCGGAGGAAAAGATAAACCACGCAAATTAATAGTTCGTTTCTTCACACATTCTTCGTAACCTCAGCATGCTCTTAACCATTGTTTAGATTCAATTGTATAATTAGCTTAGTGTAGTATAAAAATTATATTCTCAAAAACAACCTATTTTTCGTTACTGTTGTCTTCACTCGTTATAGTTGTAGTAAATTACCGTTTGAAAGATTTCACCTCGTATTCCTATTCCTGTGGGTTCGACAATCCGGTTCTTCAAAAGAGCCACTGTATTATTTGTACGACCTGCACACTTCATGGCTCATCAAGTTTTGGCGCTCGTTGCCGGGGAATAGGCAATTGGTGAAATTTTTCATTTTTTCTTTTTGATTTTAAGTGTTAGTTTGCTATTTCAATATTTTTGTGTTGGACAATTATCTTAGCCTGTATTTTGTAGAAAAACAGTTTCTGTTGAACATTACAGAGAAAAAGGGTTGGTGGATCCATCCTTAGAGCCGGAACGACAATTTCATCGTCAACTTTATATAGCTCTGAGAGAGAAAGCCTGGCAGTTGCTCCGACAAACTATCATGGAGCAACCACAGAATCTACCAATAGTGTGGGCAGTATGCCTGAGGAATTAGCGGCCAGGCCGAAACAAGGATGTGGCAATCCCACAAGCTCGCAATGTTACTTCTAGCATCTGCAACCCGAGCCAGGAGGGAGGTTCGAGTCAACAATATGGTGCGCTAAGCTGCACACAAGCGGGCAGTTTACAGGTCTCCTCACGAGGACCCGCAACAACATCTTCAAAATTTTCCGGAGATAAGTGACACTTACATCTCGCTGGAGTGTCAATGTATTATGTCCTGGCCACACTTTTCCCATTTTCACTCTTGTGAGATGCAAAGAGGTGGCCGAAAGCTGAGCTACCAAACTCTACTACCTCATGGGATGATTCAAGTGAAAAGTTCTTGATCCCATTCTTTCCTCCTAAGAAACAAAGAAGGCTTAGAAGTCAAATTCCTAAGTTTTAACAAAGGGAAGGAGAGAATCTATATCAAGTCTGGGAGAGGTTTAAATCATCAAGACCTGCCTCATCACCATCAAATAAATGTGTTGGTGCACACTTTTTATAGAGGGTTTGGAACCTACACTAAAATTTTGCTAGATTCAAGAAACAAGCGTGCTTAGAAAAGACTTATGAAGAACCTGTGATACTTTGCTTAATCGTATTTGGCAGGGAACCGTGTGAGTGGAATGTGACTTTCTGAGTGGAGGAGCAAGGAAAGCAAACTGGAGTCTTGAAGTGGATGGGTTTGCTACTATCGCTGTACGTATAGCCGCCTTGCATCCTAATTGAACACCCACTGGCAATATGAACTTGAGCCAGTCTCAAGCCCCGCTTAATGCAGAAGGTTGGCATTTGGGCAAGTGTGCTGGAGCAATGAACACTCACTGAGTGTTGTGGAGCAACCTGCACTCGGTGAACTTGTCGGGAATGCACAAAGGAGCAATCACCACAGCATGGGAATAGCTACAATTCTAACCGGAGGAATCACCCACCTCTCTTGGGGTAGCAACAACTAATGTGTAAGGCGTAGTTCTAGCTCTGTAGATGCAATGAATCAAGGAGGGCCGTAACTATCGTACATTATGTAAATAACAATGCCCCTCCTCCACCACCACTCCAGCGCTGAGGAGATGTTCAAGCAAACCGATAGCCGCCCAAGCTCAATTGGTAAAAGGACTATGTCAAATTGGCAAAATGATGTAAAAATATTCAGCCTGGCTACCAAGGCACTCGGGAGTATCAATTTGGGCAATTTGCTGGAGCCCGTAAATACCGTGCCTAGAGGAGTGACTCCCCGTGCTGGACAATGCATCCCAATCCCAAGCAGGTAAATGCAGTGACCACGAGGAGTGGCTTGCGCTGAAGGAGGTGGAACCCGAAAGACCACCTCAATGGGAGCTGCGTATGGGAGAGGGAGCGTAATGATGAGAGGGGAAACACAGCGATGCCGAACTGGGGCCAGGGACTCCTCCACCCCGTTCCTCAATGATTAAGGAAGCACAAGGAGGAGGCGAGCTTCAAAAAGTTCATGGAGGTGCTCAAACAGGTACACATTAACTCACTCTTGATGTTTTGCAGGAGGCCTAAATATGCAAAGTACATAAAAGGCATCGTACAACAAAAGCAAAGCTGACCGTAATATGCCACGGTGGCCCTTACAGAGGAATGCACTTCCCGATACAAAACCGGCTGCCTACGAAGCTCAAAGATCCCGAGCTTCACAATTCGCTTGACAATCTAAAGTATCCGAGCTCGCGGTTTATGTGATTTGGGAGCCAGCATTAACTTGATGCCAACTGGTATTAAGAAGTTAGGTCTAGGAAGCCCTAGACCTACAACAAAGGGTTTTGCAGCTTGCGCACTGCTCTGGCAAGGCCGTACTGGGCATTGTGGAGGACATTCTAGTGCAAGTCGGCTCCTAATCTTCCCTATGATTTTATTGTGTCGACTTTGAGCGACTTGGAAGTCCCATTTTATTTTGGGACGACCTTCTTGGCAACCGAAAGCGCTTATAGATGTAGTCATAGGCAGCTAACGATGCGGGCACATAGTCATGGAGGTGTTTGATGTACAAGGCCCCCCAAATTCCCGGTCATGGGGAGCCGAAGAACTCCTCATCGATCTACGTGCTTGAACAACCGAGTGGTGTTCAAGGCTTTGAACAACGTAGAGTCAAGGGAGAGCCCCGATAGAGGTAAAGCTTGTTGGGGTGGGGACGTGTTGATCAAACGTCCGTCACCCTAGGGGCAAACTGAGCTCAAATGACGCCGAGCCGAGACGAAACTGCCGCACGGCGTGCAACCGGTGAAATGTAATTGTAAAATGTACATACCAAAAAAAAAAAAAAAAAAGGAAGAAAAAGATTTTCAATTTTTGTATTTTATATTCTTGTAGAATAGGAGTGTAAATAGAAAATAGAAATATTGTTGTTTCTCCAACTTGGAAATTTTAACCGATTTCATGTGATAAGATGTTGTACAAAGCTGAACGGAGGAAAAAGTACAAAGGAATGCAAAAAGGGAAAAACGAAAAGAAAAATTTATTTTAAAGTGGCAAAACAAAGGAGCTCACAAGCGATGGCTCCGTGTCACGGAGGAGGCTACTACTCCGTGACACGTTGAAGGCAAATCTCGGAATTTTAAAAATTCCAGAGAGCTCTCGCTGATGGCTCCGTCACGAGGGCATGCAGCCCGCTACCCTCCGTGACACTTTGACGTGTTAACGCTGCCGGGTCACACCGGGTCACCGCGACCCGCGGAATTCTACTTTTTAAAACCCCAAATCCCCCATTTTTCCCATTCCCTCACATCCTCCGCGACAAAAACCCCAAAAATCCTCCCCAACGTGCCACGGCTTAAAGAGTAAATTCGCAACTTTTCTTCGTCTACTGAATCAAAGGTACGTTCTTGAACTCACCTCAATTTCTTTAGCTAAAATTTCGATTTTAGCATGTTTAGGAAGAATCCGACGCCCATATCAATAAATTGAGCTTAAAACATTTGGGTTGTTGATTATAGTTGTTCGTAGTATCGTTGTGACTGCTATGAACCGTTAATTGCGTACTTAAATGAAATTTGTGCTAGCACATGTGGGTAGGGTTGGATTGTGAAGTTGAAAAGTTGAATTGAAAGAGGAAGTGTTGGAAAATTGTGGGTTGTGCATGTTGGGTGAATTGTATTGTGTATGCTTATCGTATGCTTAATTAACGATGCAATTCTTGGGGGGTGCAAATGGGGTGAAACTCCAAAAACTCATCAAATTACATGAAAATCGGGGAATTGGTAGTGGAGTTGTGGAGCATTTTTATTTTTCAGGTATTCGTGTAGCCGAATGCCATGTAATGAAATGAGTATCGATAGTAGGTTGGAAGTAGCTGCAATGAAGTCTGAGTAGTACATGAGGTTATGCTGTCGAATTTTAAGAAGGCATGAAGCGATCTTTGTTTGTTTTTGTTTCTTTTGTTTAGTTGTTCTAGATTTTGTATCTTTTTGTAAATATGGAATACATGTTCTGCTACAGTATAATGTGAGCTAGAAACTAAGTGTGGGGTGGCCGAGCCAAAACCCAACCTTTAGTCAAAAGCTAATTATAATCACTTCAATGTTACTGTCTGTTTTCTTTTGGATGTAAAACAATGTCTAGCAAAAGGTGACAAAGGAAAGGGGCGCATCAACACGCGCCGGGAGAAAAGATTAAGACTGGGAGTGCTAGCCCCAAGAGCACCGGGTAGCCCACGCGGCCGCCGCCAATATGGGAACAAGATGGGTGACGGAAGAGGGGAAGAAGTGGTACACTAAGCACAAAGAGAACAAATACTTCCCCGGTGAACATATTGCACGGAAACTGGCACAAGAGTTCCCCTGATGGTGCACAGATTGACGCCGGGCTACGTTTACCACGAGCCTGTGGAGTGCAACCTGCACTTAGTTCGGGAATTCTACCTAATTGGAACCCGACATTGAGGAGTCACACCATCAAAATAAGGGGGCCAAACCGTCACATTGGAGCCTCACCACTCAATGCCATCATAGGGCGCAAAATGGCAGACGCCCACGCATCCGACAAAATTAACATCACTCCACCGTATGCGGATATCAGACGCACATTGTGTGGAGCCCGGTCTACGGCGCGTTGGAGCAAAGTATAAGGAGAGGGCTACCATCAGACGCTGCCCTATGCACAGATGAACAGGGAAGCCAGAATATGGCTTAAGATCGTTTGCCTCGTTTGATTCCGGTGGGCACACATGACGATGTGACCAGGATCGTGTATGCTTGGTATACGCCCGACGATGGGCTGGAGATCACCGCTGGGGCGGTGATCATTTCCGCCATGAAGAGAGCCTGATTGCATCAAGGGCGCAGGTACAGGATCTCGGCGGGCCGCCGACGACGTTCCCGAGAGCCTGAGGTCGAGGGAGGAGGCCCTAGACACATCCCGCATGGAGCGGGGTGTGCCAATGATGTCACAAAAACAAAGGCATGACACCACTCATGGGCCTGTTCTCACATTGGCCGAGCGACATGCTCGGGACGATCAATATATGTCCCGCATGTTTGGGATGCAGATGCTCCAGCTACGCATAGGCGGGAGACTCCAAGAACGAAGACGAAGCCGTGGGCGTACTGACTTAGACTACCCATTTGGCGAGAACGCCAGGGCGCTATGTCGGGTGGGCTCCAGCTTTGTGGAGCTTCTACAGATGATGACGTCCCCACGGACGAGAGACACGCCACGAGGATTCCGACGTTGGGTCGGAGGAGGGGCCGACGGTGGAGACTCCGATATGGGGACGAGGCGGCAGCATTCGATGAGGAAGCGGGAATACTTTGACTCGATCAGGAGTTTCACAACCTCCTTTTTTGTTTGTAATTGTATGAACACCGGGGACAAAGTGTTCGATTCTATGCGGGGTGGAGTAGTTAGGTGCTGAATTTGCCTTTTGTGTATATCACAGTATGTTCTTTGCTTTGTTGTCGTGGTTTGTTTTAATTTGACTCGTTTATTTGTATGTTCATTGATTGTAAATATTGTGTGGAAATTGTTGCTGTGTGCCGTGGAATGTGTTGAAGCGCATGTAAATAGTCTTGTCGAAATCATCGACCATTTTAAAATTTTTTCGTAACTATTTTTCTTTGGGTTTCTCGAGTTTGTTTTTGTCTTTTGCGAGAAGAGTCCCATTGAACCGAAGTCGTAAATAGTGACCCTTCTCTTATGACGGATGGATGACTCACTGCCTTAAGGGAATGAAGTCGATAGGAGTAGTTTCTGTTTTTATTTTGTTTTTTTATTTTTTTCTTTGTTTGTTTTTTTTGTTTAGTTGGATTGCTGGTTGTATCCTATGCATGTTAAGTTATTCGGATGGCTCCGATGATACTTTGGTCGCAAGGTTGTACATAATAATTATATAGCAAAGATGATTCGTAGAAAGCATGCAAATTTCTGTACATGTAAGACACTTTTGCCGTAGAATTTGATTCGGTGTGATTGGAGGCTTAATTTTGAATTCTTGTGACTAGCTCATTAAAGATTCCGTGAAGTCATCTTGAATCGAGCATGTGCATCGAGTGTATAGTGAGGAATTGGTTATTCCATGCTATTGTTGATTGTCTAGAACTTGCCTGCCGTGTGTACGAAACGAAATGAAGGAAGTGTAGTGTAGGAAAGGATGTAGGCATTTCTTTGTCAACCAAAAATTTCTTGTTTTTCTTTTCATATCCACCTTGAAGATTAAACCCTAGTCAGCCCGTTGAGCCTTAACCTTGATAAATTTTCTTTCTAATTTTTCTTGTCAAAAAAGGGTGCGAACTAAGTGAGCCCCTTCTTTTCATGTTCCTTAACTAAAATCGGAAGCTCTTAAGCGCACAAGAAAGTATAATTTTCCCATGGTGTCAAAGAGTGAAGTGATAAAAAGAAAAGAAAAGGGATGAAAAAGAAAGAGGGAAAGAAAGAAAAAGAAAGAGTCATAGTGAAATAGCCGATTTGAAGGAAAGAAAGTTGTTTAACTCAATTTTCTCTTTCGTTAGTCTCGGCGTGTTAAAGAAAGGGGTGATAAATATAAAATAAACTTCAAGAGGAGGAGGAAGGAAGAAAATACCTCGAAGTTGATGGGATGTGTGAAAAGCGCTTAAGGAAGCCGGTTACTATTATTGGTTAGCCCAAAGATACACTAGTTCCGTAGCTACATTACAACCCGTTAAGTACTACGTGATCTTAAATCATGCATCCTTATATTATTGGAGTAAAACACTAGAGGCAAGCTTATGGTTCATGACACAATGCATGTGAATTCGTTTGGGAGAGGAGTGAAATGGGGTGTGTACATATATACCCCTGACATGGATTTCCTTAAAGTTCATGTGATTAAACAGGAATCTCTCCTGCCGCAGGGCACATGTTTGATGATAGAATACATTCGTGTCGGATATCTGCCAGCTAATGCATGAGTTTCGCTGGATATCGAGAGTCGATTCTTGTGCTAAAGTCTTGATTTATCAAGTGTCGTGTAATAATGATGCTATGTATGTCTTTCTTGATGATTTGCTTCGAATACACCTAGACACCGTAGTTCGGATTGTCGAGCCTAAATAGCCATGAGGGATATCAATTGCATGAGTTGTATGAGCATTGTTCGAGGACGAACAAGATTTTAAGTGTGGGGTAGGTGATAAGGGGATATTTATATGCCAAATCGATACTCAAATGTATAACTTTCGCTCTGTTTGTCCAATAAATTGTGTACATTCTCATGTAAATTGTACGGAAGTGTGAATTTATAATAACCAACATGATTAGCGTTGTTTTGTAGGAAAAACATGCTTTTGTTGATGAAAAATGACATGTTGGAAGAAATCAAGGATGAACTCGAACGGGCAAGGAAGCGGATGGTGAAGCAAGGATTACAAGGGCTCCGCGATGGAGCGTGGCACGCTGACTAGCGCGGATGCGTTCTGCCTGGATGGAAATTCCAAATAAATTCCAAAGAAGGTCCGCGATCAGGCCGTGCCACGTTGGAAGTGAATTATTCAGATGGTGCATTTCCGTAGAGGGTCCGCGATTGCACCATGGCACACTGGACATGCTCCGCGTTGAATGCCGTGCCACGTTGGTAAATAAATTACACCGGGCGGACAAATCCCGAGGGCTTCGGGCTGTTGCACGTGTCACGGAGGCAGTGTTTCCAGATGCACGCCGTGACACGTTGCTCGTTATTCCGGAAAAATTTATCCCTAATATAAATAGAACACTTAGGGGCATTTTCAATTATTCTGACTTGGTGGAGCAAGCAAGAACGTGGGTTAAAAGGTAACTCTTGAGGACGAAATTTCTAGGGTTCTTCTATCTCTTTCTTGTTCCTTTCAATTGCTTGTATGATTAACACTTGTTTTAGGATGTTTAATCCACAAATGAGTGGCTAATTCTCCTTCTTGCTGAGGTTATGAACTTAGTGTTGCAAATGTAATTATTGAATTGCTAGTTTAATTTTCTCTTTTCTTCCATGGTTGTTCTATTTAATTCTTGTTCCTACTACATTAATGTCTCGGCCAATGTTAGTGTAAATCCGGGAAAGTCCGGTTTCAAATCTTAGAGGGAAAGAAATTGGAAAAGCTGTGAATTAATAGGATATGATCTTTTCTTGGTTCGGGAGAATTGGGAATTGATTTACCTTCGGGATAGAAATATACCCGAAAGTCGATTAGTCATGTGTGGAACCTGCTTTGTATTGCTAGAACTTGAATTCTTCATCACGAAAATGTAGGTGGAAGGTTCATGATTCTTAAGTTGGGTTAAATACGAGAGTTTTAATCCATAGGCAGTAGGTTCCGACTAGCAACCGGAGGAAAAGATAAACCACGTAAATTAATAGTTCGCTTTCTTCACACATTCTTCGTGAATCCAAGATGCTCTTAACCATTGTCTAGATTCAATTGTATAATTAGCTAGTGTAGTATAAAAATTATATTCTCAAAACAACCTATTTTTCGTTACTCGTTGTCTTCACCGTTATAGTTGTAGTAAATTAACATTTGAAAGTTTCACCCCGTATTCCTGTCCTGTGGGTTCGACAATCCGGTTCTTCAAAAGAGCCACCAGACATTTGTACGACCCGTACACTTGCGGGCTCATCGTATGCAACAGAACCGAGAGGAGATGACTTGGAGGCAAAGAGGAAGATATAAAACCGATATCCTCACTATTTCAGTTCTAGTTAGTCAAGAGGTATGTTAGTATTGTTATTTTATGCAAAGGCCTTTATAGTATATGTATAAATGAGATATTCGATTCCAATCTTTCATGATGAATAACATATGTTGTTGTGTGGAGTGACCAGATTGGACTTTTCTCGCATTTCAGTTTTTGAGATAGTCCAATTACAGGGGAAACCGCCAAAAATTTTTCTAGAATATGTTGAGTAAGTTGGGAATTCCTATGATAGGAAGCTTACATTCGAGGATCTAATGTTCTTAAGGGGCGAGAATGTTACACCCCCCGTAAATTCTGACATGTAGATGGCCTATCTCGCATGTTGGTTATGAGTTTTAGAATGCCATACATTCTAGAAAAAGGCCTGGGGAAAGACGATGCTTGCCAAGTCGGCACGCCGCAACGCCAAATGCGACTTATAAATTGCATTCTGAAGAATGCGACTTATAAATCACATTCCATGAATGCGACTTATAGGTCCCAACTATATAAGGCCTCCTATTTCAAGCTTATTTCATAATCATTTCATAATTTCAGAGAACCGCAGGGAAACAGAGGAGAACAAGGTTTCTTGATAAATTTTTCGTCAATACGCCATCAAACGCGGTCCAAACTCGAATTAATCTGTATACCGAGGTATTTGTGCTGTACAAGGAGCATTCCTACGGGTTTAGTTTCCGTGAAATTCGGCCGGCGAATCGTCGTGCTACCGAGCCCAGGTAAGTGGAATTGCTCCAAATTAGTGTCAATATACTCCTAGCCCTAAAGGAGTATTTCTCCCTTCCTCCGACTTTCGAGAAATAGCGAGTTTTCGACCGTTTTTCGATAAGCCAAAATTTGGGCTATATATATATCGAAAGTAATGTTTTCTTCCCGTAAATTAGTGTATTTAGTTCTAATTGATATATATATGAATGCAAGCTAGAGAAATAGTCAAGTAATCACCCCAGCTTCACCTGCTAGTCGGAAAACTGCTTAAGGTATAAAGCTAATTCCTTCGGCAAGTTAGTAATCCAAAGATAGTAGATAGCATGATATACGTAAGAAAGAATTCAAGTCTAGAATTGAGTCTAGTATGAGTTTAGTGTTTGTTTTTTGAATTTAGCAAGCATGTTTATAATATTATGAGATATGTTTAGAATAAGAGTTAGTAAAGCACACGTATCGCCGATAATATCCCAGATAGCAGATAGCCAGATACCGATAATATCTCTGTATACAAAAGATAATTCAAGATGAGAATCAAGATAACACAAAAAAAGAGTTCAAAATGAGAAATTAGAATATAGATAGTATTTTCGCTCAAACATGCTTGCTATATGTGATTATTGATTGTTGAGACTTGTTTGTGTTATGAGGGCACCCTTGAGTGTCCTCGCCGCCCCCGGGCTGGTAACTATGTCGACCCACCGGGAGGGGGGGATACGTCACTCCAAGGAGTGGCATGCCGCCGCAGTGAGGGATCTTAAGATGGATGGAGCATTCTTATATCAAATGGACAAAGATAGCAAGATAGCTTACCTTGTTGTGCGCTTGAGCCTGTGGGACAAGACATGACACAGAATAGTTGCGCTGATGGGAAGAGAGTCTTTCAAATTTCGTACACAATTATTTATATCGTAGGCCTTAGCCCGAGCCGGAGACCCAGGGGCCTAAGAGAGGTGTCAGAGTTAGTATACGAGGTGAGTGATTTATTTTTGGATGGTTTAACTCGGGTAGGGGTATATAGATTATTTGTTGGTTGGCACCTTCCACGCATGAAAAAAATGGTATTGGTCCTGCTTGCTATATATATGTCATATATTAGCTAATAGACAGCAGATCGCCACGTCAATGCATGCTCCGCTTACTCTCGCATGTGAAAGCCTCGTTTCGTGATTCTATCGCCCAGATAGTTCCAGATATTTCTTACTGTTCAGAGTTTCTAATTATGTTGTTTACACTCGGGCTATGTTCCGCCTTGCTTTGCTTACTTAGTACCGGTGGTACTAACGCCCATTTGGGGCGCTTCATTACTTCCCTGCAGTAATTTATAGACGAGGAGCCGATCCTCGTGATTCTAGCCAGCTCATTGAGTCATCAGCTCCTGTCATCCGGAGCTAGACAACTAGAGGTTTATTTCTTTTGTTGTAAAGTACTTACAGGCTCCGGCCCCGTCTCCGACCATTTTACGCATTCATGAGGGGCTTACAGATTGTGGCATATATATCTCCCGTGGTTACCAGGTTTACTGTAAATGCTGCATGCTTAGCTGTTTAGTGTTGTTGATTGTGTTGGCTGTGGGGTCAGATCAATTAGTAGTGGTGACCTTGTTGGCATATAGATATTCCGCATTCATTATATCGAGTTGTAGAGATAACTAGACAAAGATGGTGGCCTTGTCGGCCCGCATAGGTTTCCCTATATGAGTGTGACTCTCGGTTATCCGATGTTACAGGACAGGTGGCTATAGGCCCAGTCGGCCGAAGGCTGTATTTACAAATTGCTATATAGCCCGATGATTCCATGAATCCGAAGTTAGAGCCACCAGCACCGCATGTGCTTAGCCCGCAGTCTAACAACCTAGGTCCTAATAGGGCACTGTGTGCGCCTGCCATACCCCAAGGGGCGTGACATTAACTATCCGTTTTACTTACTTTTCTTACTCAGTACATTCCAAGTACCGACCGCATACTCTATTTTCTATTATCTTATGATACAGTTCCGATATCCGTGCTCAATCCCACCTCTAGATGTGATTCCCTGAAAGTTAGCTTTCTTCACCCCCAGTTGGTGAGTCCTCATCTTTGAGGGCCTTTCTATTCAAACATTCTCAACATTTTTATTTCCAGACTATAGTGAGTTAGTTGGGGTCTTGTCCCATCAACTCTTTAGTGTTAGAGGCTTTTTCGGATATAGTTTGTATTTCACTTTAGACTGTGGTATGTAATCATACGTTATGTTTGATTAGACTTCCGTTATGTTATTTATGATGATCTTATACTTATCTATGATTGAGTTAGATGTATGTTAATGCCATGGGTCGACTTGGAGCCTCTAGGGGTTTCACGTCCCGTGTCTCGACCGGGCTATGTTCGGTCGACAACATAGTTTTTGTTCAAATAAGAAATTCATCATAAAATCTATTATTCATACTTCATCAGCGTATTACCATTTATTCTCTTACAAATTCAAAATCGAATTTATAATCTCGTAACTCAAGACCTTCAAGACATGCTACATGGTCCTCGTGAACTACTCAAACCACGTAGTAATCAGTTATCTCGTCTCCTTGTAATCAATCAAATCAATTCTATTACTAGGGAACTTACATGCATCACTCACTTCCCTGATATTTTGGCGAAGTCATTATATCTATACTAATTCTATCCTTTAATTCCTCATATACAAGACACACAATTTCATGTTCTCACATCTTTATTTTTAGGGTTAGTTTATAACTACGTGTAAAGCGCATCAATCACATGTATATGTTTAGCTAATCATAGTCTAACACAAAAGTGAGTAAACCATAGGCTATTTGGGCTCCAAGCTCTCGTCTCAATCGTTTTTGTCTGCAACTATCTCATTCTTGATTTCGTCGAGTTCCTAGCCATGGTTGTCAAATTCCCCGCTGGATCCTCTTGTTTTTCCTCCAAAGCCTATTTTTCTATTTTTGTAGACATTTTTAATAGTCCTCCCCCGTCATGCCCCACCTTGGGGCAGGCATGACTAGAACCTGGTGCCCCTACTAGGGTCTAAACTGGTCTGACTGAGCTTGCGCACCTCTGGTGCATAACCACATAAATCCTCAAATCAAGAAACAACTAGCTATATCTCAACTCAGAACACAACCCCCACTCGACGAGAGGCCTTATAGCCACCCGTAAAAGAAAACAACTAAACCGTAAATAGGTAATAACAGGGAATCCTATATGGGCCGATAAGACCACCATGATGTCTAGTAATGATCAAAGTAAATCAGAATTAAATCCGAGCTATGGCCGACAAGGCTGGGCAATCAATCGCTAAAAAGGCCCTACACGACTATCAAGTAAAATAAAGCATATCCGACTCCCATGATTGAACCCCATACAGCCAACAAAACTAACCACAGGAAATTTGAAACAATCTGCAAGCCTCTAAAGTGATATAATGGCGGGACAAGGCCCCGACCTACTTGTAAATTTTCTAAACAAAGAGGAGTAGACCTTCTAGATATTAGCCCCGGAGGAATGCAGCCGATCGCGTTGCTAACTATGGCTGAAAGCTAAGAAGACTCGGTCCACGTCTATCGGCACCTGCAGGCAAGTAATGCAGCGCCCCAGGAAGGGTGTCAGTACAATATGTACGTAATATGTGTAAGCCAAGAATCAGAATAATCGAATGAATTGAAATGAAACTAAAAGTATCCGAAAAGAAGGGATAGAAATACTACCTCCGAATAAGTGAACTTCCTATTATCTAATCTATCAAGAATCATCGCAAACAAGAACCTTACCTGGGCCCCCATAAGCCGGAAGGTACAACCAGCATAGAATAATCCACCCGGCCCCCATAAGCCCCTGGTGAGTGCACTTCAATCTATATACCCTTAACAAGGTCAAAATAGGTCAACTAGTAACTATAGCCGTCCTACCGCCAAATTTTGGGTCTATAATTGAGCCCGCTTTCACCCCCGAATCGTAGCTGTGTCTGATTGGTGGACTCCTAATATCTACACCCCGGGCAATTGTGCTCGACAAGGGGTGTGGTGCCGATACGACATATACTGTCCAGCCAGACCGTATTAGACCTTGACCCCATCTTCATCCCTTGCGGATGGCATATCACTTGTAGCAACGCGCTATCTCACCCATGGCGGGTGTCGACACAACTAGTAACCCCGGGGTTGGCTATGGAAGACTATATAGGGAAGGACGCATCCCAAAACTACACATAGGATAACGCCTTAGCTAATAACAACCGCTAATCACAATACATAAGATTCTGGCTTTCTTACCTGGAATTCAAACTGAATTATAATATTGAAGAAACTAACTTGCCAACGAATTTTCCTAACATACCCGATCACCGATTCTTGATTAACCGGCGAGTTACAAACCTTACTCAACAACTCTTTCCAACTCCGTGATCGTATTATCGGGAGAATGAGACTAGTTTTAGTACTAAATTCAAGAAAAACGAAAACTTTTAATACTAATATTAACTATACTTCAACTTATCAAAACACAAAAGGGCAAACGATAATTTCTCGAGAGTTCGTAAGGAGAAATACTTACTTGAAGCCTATGATCGTATAGAAATTAGTTTGGAGCAATTTACAACTTCTACCGGTGGAGCTACACCAATGGGCGAATTTCAAGAAAATAACTCCGTAATAATTTCCTTTGGGCTTATAACTCGATACTGCTAATTGGATTTAGATGGCGTTTGGCAACGTAAAACGGTACTTCGTATCTCTCTTCTTTGGCCAAACTTGTATCAAGGAAATGAATTGAAGTGAACCAAGGGACTATTTATATACTCAGGGCGGTGGGGCCGGGTCCGTGGCACAGACCCTGTCACGCCAAAAGTCGGGCATGCCATGGTGCCCAACGCAGAAGGAGTGTGGGTCCGTGGCACGCCACTCCCGTTGCGCCCGCCCGGCCTTCCTCCCTCGCTTTCCCTCGACATTCGTGCTCATTCGCCCTTTTCCCAGGCCCTCTTGTACACGTCTTACTTAAAACTTTTGAATAACGTATGAATAGGTCAACTAAGAGTTAGAAACTTATGGGATGTAACATCCTCTTCTTAGGAGCATTTGTCCTCGAATGTCATTTAGCTAATATGAATCTAACTCTTTAACTACTATTTTGGAAAAATTTCGGGCAGAGTATCCTGTAATATGGACTATTTGAAAATCCTAAAACACAGAAAATCTAACACAGGCACTTACAGAACACTATAACAATTATTTCAATACAAGATTGTACTCAACAGCAAATATATGTAACATAACCCATAAAACAACAATCGAATCAAGAATTTTACCTAAGTGCATAGTCTGAACTAAGCCTTGAACAAATAAGGATATCTGATTTCATATCATCCTTAGCTTCTCAGGTCATCTCTTCTCTATCTCGTTTCTCCACAATACCTTAACAGAGGCGACATTTTTGGTTCTTAACTCGAACCCGCCGGTCTAATATGGCCACCGGAACTTCTTCATAATCCAACTCCCCGCATCCGACATCCTCAGGCACAACTCGGGACGGATCCCCTATGCACTTCCATAACATCGACATGAAAGACTCGGGGTGAACCGATTCCAACTCTGAAGTCGATCTAGCCCATATGCCACCTGGCCTATTCTCCAAGGATCTATATGGTCCGATAAACCTCGAGCTAATATTTCCCTTTACCAAATCTCATCATGCCTTTCATTGGTGACTTTCAAAAATACCTAGTCTCCTATATCGAATTCCTGCATTTCTACGCCGTACACTGTAACAGAAGATTTCCGATGCCTGAGCAGTCAGTAGGCGTTCTCTAATGCTTTATGTTCGATCCCAACTACAATGCTAGTGCAAGTGGTCGTACAAGTAGTAAAGTGGCTTTATTTCAAGCCCAAGACGATCCCACAAGGACTCTGTGAATATTTCCATGAAGAATTTTCCTAATTGTTAGTAAACGATTTCGTTATGCAGTAGACAACCAAACAAATAATGCCTTGAGTCAAGATTAATAGTTAATGTTAACCTAAGTGAATATTGTGTTGAAGTCCAATCAGCAATGAACAAGCCGAGGTTAGGGCAAACATGCAGGGTTGTAATTTATTAATTAAAATCACCAATCTTTCTCTCTTCTGGGTTGTTAGTCGTGAATTAATAACCCATGGATTGGATCTTTCGACATTCTCACCAATTAAAGAATCATGAGACTTACATTGCACATTTCGTGATGCAAAACCCCATGTTCTAGTTATACATAACACATTCCATAAATGACCAAATATGGCATTACGTATATATTTCTATTCTCAACGTAAATCTTCCCTTAATTTCTCAACCCAGACAAGAACATATTCCACCATTTCACATCTATCCAATTAGTCTCCCTTTCGTAATCGAAATTGGAATCCTAGAATATACATTAACATTGGCCAAACATTAACATAGTAAAAACAAGAATTGCAAAAACAACCATTATAGAGAAGATAAAAACCGAAATAACTGGCTAATTACATTCTTCTCGCAATTATCCTCAACTCAAAGAAGAGGTAGAATTGGCTACTCATTTGCGGATTAAACATCTTCAAACAAGTAGAAATCATACAAGCACTTGAAATTAAAGAGGAAAAGGAAGAGAATTAACCCTAGGAATTCTTCTTCTCAACTGCCCGCTATCCACGTTCTTGCTCAAATGTCGATCCTTTAAAATAAAACCTAAGTTGTGTTATTTATACAAGTGAGAAATTTTTCCCGAAATAACCGGCAACGTGGCACGGAGTGTATCGCGGAGCACGCCCTCCGTGCCACGGCTCCCGACGCGGACCTCACTGGAACTCAGCTTCTAGGTAATTGTCTTCGGTGGCACGGAGGTAACGCGGAGCTTAGGGCTCCGTGACAAAGGCCATCTCGCACCTCCACTGAACTTGGGGTTCCTGGAGCAATTATCTTCGCCGCCAAGTGGGCACGTGAGTGTATCGCTGGAGCTCCAGCCTCCGTGCCACGGAGGTAACGCGCACCTTCACCGGTAATCTAGATAAAATTTCCTAGGCAGATTGCTTCCGCATAGAAAGACACACCATCGCAGCACCAAACTTGGCCAATTTCTTTGTTGACTTCCGCTCTTGGTTTTTCCAAGTCTATTTCACACTTCATCAATAACTTGTAGATTAGCTTCCAAAAATTCCTTCTAACTTCAAAACAACACTAATCAATGCTTGGTTAGTATAAATCCACATTTACATACAAATCACATGAGAATGCAATACATAAAAGTGGATAAACAAGTAGAAATGAAGTATTATAGTATCACTTGGGCATGCAATTATGCCCAAGATCACCTACCCCACACTTAAAACCTTGTTCGTCCACGAACAGACCTTTTACACATCTCATGCAATTGAAACCCACGCATAGCTAATTTGGCAGACCATTCAAGCTACGACTATAAGGATTATTTAAGATAGCAATCATCAAGAGAGCATGCATGGTTTCATCAATGAAAATGAAATACACCACATTAAGACTACAACCTCAAGAATCGAATCTCGATCTTGGCAAACTTGTGCAAATCAACTGATCAAGACATCCACACGAATTTCAAGCTCTCATCAAGCATGTGCCCTCACAACACAAGAGAGTTACCCCATGTTCACTCATAAAATTTCCAAAGCACCGCATGTAGGGGTATGTGAATAAGATTACGCTCGCTTCTCCCAAAGAATTCATGCATCATTTCCGTGAACCATAAGCTTGCCCTTAGTGTTTTACTCCACTAATTTGAGGATGCATGACGAAGATCACGTAGACTTACGAAGTTGTAATTTAAGCTAAGGAACTAGTAAATACCGGGCTAACCAATAATAGCAGAACTAGCTTCCCCAAGCGCTTTTAATACATCCTACATTCATTACACATTGCTTCTTCCTCTATCCTCTCACTCTTGAATTTTCTCTTTGTTTTTGTTCCCATTTCTTTAGGCACACTCGACTTACTAGCAAAGAGTATTTAAGCAACTTTTCATTCATTGATTTTCCTACTTCCTCTACTAATAATTAATCAACTCCAAACAAATGCACCTTTGTCCTTTTCTTTAACTTTCACAACTTCCACTTTCCCTTCCGTTTCAAGCTTCTCACTCCTTCACTCTTTGAGAAAATTATTTTTTTTCTTAAGTGCTTAGGAGTTTTGGATCAAATTCACGGCTAATGAATAAAAAGGATTAAGCTTGGGTTGTATCTATCAAAGAATAGACTAAAGGCTCAATGGGGCTAGCTAGGATTTAACATTCAAGGTGGGTATGATAAGGGAGAAAATTTTGGTTCATTCAAAGAAATTCCTACATCCTTTCCTACAATCCACATCCTTCATTTCATTTAATATCCACACCAAGAAAGTTCTAGACACTCCACAATAGCATGGAATATTTGAAAACTCACACTCACTGCACATGCTCAACTTAAGACATATTCAAAGACTCTTCATTTAGTTAATTACAAGAATTCACTAATTAAGCCTTGATCACACCGAATCAAATTCTAGGGCCTAGGTATCTCAACATGTTTAACACATTTGCTTGCTTCCGTACGAATCACACTTGCATCTTACAATCATGTGTAGCACATAACAAGAATGTTAAACCGTTAATTAGCTACACATTTGGCAAACAAATGAAAGAAAAAAATCTAACACTATCGACTAAATTTCCCTTAAGACGGTCGTCATCCATCTATCATAGGGAACAGTCGCTATCTAAGACGTCGGTTCAAGGGAACTATTCTCGGGAAAAGCACCGAAAACAAAAACCGAGAAATCCAAACAAAAAACTCAATAGAAAAAATAAATATAATAAAAAATTTACACATAACTTCCACAAACAGCTTACTATTTATTACATCACCAGCTACCACAAATTCATCAGTCACATAACATGAAACACAGAGTCACAAAGTCATAAATAGCACATCCACAAAATCACAAACACAAGTAACCTTTCTACACTAGCACCTAACTACTCCCACCCCACACTTAATCGGAACACTGTCCCCAGTGTTCACAGAGCTGCAATTGAAAACAAAGTTTGGCTGGTGTAACTCCCTAATCAATCAAAATAGTCAATCTCCTCATCAGGTGCCAGTGCCTCATCGCCAAGATCAGAATCGTCCCCGCCGTCCTCCTCCGACTCAATGTCTGAGTCCTCCCGGCCTGTTTCCTCATCAGTAGGGACGCCATCATCCACATGCTCTACAAATGCGGGCCCCACTCTGCATAAAGCTCGGGCATGCTCATTGAATGGATAATCCATGTCGAGCTGCCACAATTCATCCTCTGTCACAGGCCTTCAACCAATGCGCAGTTGCAACATCTACATCCCATACATTTGGGACATGTATTGATAATCCCGAGCATGTCGCTCAGCTAGTGTAAGAACAAGCCCATATGTAGTATCAAGTGCTTTGGTTTTAGTGACATCCAAAGCACGCCGGTCAATCTGAGGAATGTAGTCCAGGGCCTCTTCTTCAATACCGTGGCCCCTGAGGAAAGCGGTGAG
>JACEIK010008984.1:31224-46315 GCA_018107945.1 Datura stramonium
CTTTATCGAGAAAGTCTATATCAACACTTGCGAAAGTTAATATCACACTTTAACTTGATAATTAGCTAAATTGGTCCAGTCCCTGTGGGTTCGACATCCGGCTCTTAACAAGGGCTACTGTATTACTTGTAAGACCACGTACGCTTGTGTGTGCACTTGGGCGCAGTCGTCAACAATCAACACTTGGTTTTCTCAACTGTTCTTGATTTTGTTCATCAAATTCAAAGTAGGTTTTCTTCCAATTATTGTTGTAAGTATTTAATTATGTGTTTGTCTATTAATACTAATTACAATCTTACAATCATGAGAGGCAAAAACCTCCACAACTTGAGTTGTGGGAACCATGGTGAATTAACGAAATAGGGTTACACAAAGTCTTTAAAACCAATTCTAAACACTTGTATTGTATTCTCTTTATCTTTAAACATTTCTTAACGGTGCACGACATTAGAACTTGCCTGAATTCTTTACTTGTTTGAACCTAGAGATGTAGAGATTAGGGAGAATTAGAACAATGCCTTGATTTTTGTGATCATTGTATGACTTGAACTACGGTCGCAGGAAAGTTAATTAGGAATATATTGATAACGGTTAGTTTGAAATCGCTCATGAGACCCGACCCGATGATTGAGTATAGTCATCCAATAGGGACGGACTAGTCTTTGGATGAACCCTAGTTATCAGTTCTACAAGTAAGTATTGGGATTGATCACGTGTGTATACCCTAAGTAGTTATGAACCCATGGGGAACACTTACTCTAGCTATTTTCAAATCTTGATAACAACCACAATTGCAATCTTGTTTTATTAGTTTTCTTCTTTAACCCCCTCCCCCCCCCAATTTGGAGATAACTTACGAACAAGTTTAAGTACCAGCATTAGTCTAGTTCTTACCTTATTCCCTATGGGTTCGACCCCAACCTATTTGTTGGATTCTTTATTGACAACACCCGCTTCATGCTTTGCCGGGAAGTGTGAGTTTGAGCATTATCATAAAGTGGAGACATTGCTAGGGAATATGGATAAGATTAGATTAATTTCTTGTATTTAACTTTTCGTTATTATTTCCTTAATTATGTTCTCTTTTTGTTTTTGGACACCCACAGGTGGTCGCTTGGTGAATGCCAAGTACTCGAGGAGTGGAAACCCCCTGATTCCTTTGGATCTCAAACTTGAATGAACACTGCGAAGGATGGAAAACTAAGAGCAGAGAGATACCCGTCTTGCTGAAGAAGTTAGGAAAGCTGAGCTAGCTCGGCAAGCTGCACTTCAGGAAGCCGATGATGCTCGAGATAAAGTTGTCAACACTGGTCACCATAGAAGGGGAAACAGAGTCCAGAGATATGCTCCTCAATTCTTTAATTAGAATGACCCAGAAATTGATGAACTCGGGTCAACCAGAGCTATTATACCACCACCTTTTCCTGCTGGGGCAAAATTTGACATCATTAGAACCATGATTCAATTATTGAACATGAAGGGGGTGTTTAGTGGTCACACGGCTGATGATGCCAACCTACTTAATGAACTTTGTTGGAATATGCAAGGCGTACAGGTTGCCCAGAGTCAGCCAGGACGCAATATGGCTAAGACTCTTCCCATTCTCTCTATCTGGGGAAGCCACTTTGTGGTTATCAGAGTTTCCCATCGACTCCATTACCAAATGGAGGGAGCTCAAACAAGCTTTTCTAGAGAGATTCTTTCCACCCTTCAAGATGATTCAGCTTAAGGATGAAATATATAATTTCCGAAAATTGAAGATAGAGGCACTTTATGAAACCTGATTGAGATTCAAGAAGAAGTTGACCAAGTTCCCAAACCATAAAATTTCTGATGACAGTTTGTTGGAGATTTTCTATAGATCACTGAATAACAGTACTAAAGTTGTAGCAGACACAGTGGTGGGAGGAGCACTGATGAGCCACACATGGGAGCAAGTTGCCACTATTCTAGACAAAGTGATAAAAACAAATAGAGCATGGCACACTCAGGAAGCGAAAGAAGCTGCAGGTATATATGTTGTTGGTTTGACTCAGACCAATGAAGGAAGGAGGAAGAATGTGACTAGGAATTGACCCATATGCGCACATAATTTGACCTGCTCACGAAGCATATCATGGGTGCTGGAGCCAGAAAAGTTAATTTAGTAGGAACATAGGGATAGGAACCAGGGCCTGAGCACTCAGATTCTGAGGAGGAGTCAAACTTCTTGGACAACCAGGTGGCGGGTTTTCGAGCCAACGTCCAAGGTTCTGGACAAGACACTCGGTGCCAAGGTATAGAAACCAAGGTTGGAACCAATATAGAGACAATTACAACAGAAATGGCTACAGAGAAAGAAGCCGAGGTCGTGAGAGAGAGGGAGAATAGAGAAGGAATGACGGCTACCACAACGATCGAGTAGGATTGTACGTGTCTCTTAATGCACGTGAGGGTAGGCTAGACAGTCAAATTTGGAGAGCATGATTGTCACGACCCGAGAGCACAACCGGATCGTAGACACGAGACAAGAAACTCCGAAAGGCTCCAAGTCGACCCATGGCATAATCATCACACACACTAAACATAAGGACCATCTAACATCATGAACCAGCGAAAGGAATAACAAAAGTATAATATGATACATAAAGACAATTTATCAATACTTAAATACAACGCTGAATCTGTCTACATAAGTTTGAAAGCCTTCTAACAAACTAATGAGTTGCTAGGACAAGCCCATAGCTAACTCCAAAAGTATGGAAACTGAAAACATGATAAAATAAGAATATAAGCCACGTCCTCAGAAGATGAGGACTCACCACTAGCAGCTAAAAGAGATAGAAGCGTATCTAGTCACGCAGTTGGACCTGGAGACCTGGATCTATATCATAAATCGATATAGCACAAAAGGCGTGTGGTCAGTACTTGGAATGTATTGAGTATGCAGGAATGTAAACAAATAACTCATAAGCATTAATATACAAATAGGGAGTACTATAAATCATCGGATTAGTAACGTAACCGAATAGAGATACAACAATCTGTATGATATCCACATATTCATGTAAACATAATCACATGATAAGGACATGCATCGTTACAAGTTCAATTGGAGCACAAGGGTATTGATCTTAATGACACAGGGATGCAAATTCATGACTGATATCAAAGGGTCCCCAACTGTCCAAGGAAAACATTCTCACTAGCAAAAATCCCAATCTGTCGAAGGGAGAGAAAACTTTGATGTAAGAAGTCACTGAATAGCTAGGGATGTTAGTCCCGACTGGCTAGGGAAATACTCTTGCTAACGATAAATCCCGACTGACTAGGGAAAATACTCTTGCTAACAAGAAATCCCGACTGACTAGGGAAATACTCTTGCTAACAAGAAATCTCGACTAACTAGGGAAATACTCTTTCTAATGAGAAATCCCGACTGACTGGGGAAATACTCTTGCTAACGAAAAATCCAAACTAAATAGGGAAATACTCTTGCTAATGAGAATCCCGACTGACTAACATTAATCTAAATTGTAACAGCTAATCCGAGGCAAAGGACATTTACTGATTTTCATCATACAACATTCTTATCCACAAGGTGGGGGCTACTTTCTAATAACATCAAGCCCAACAGTTGTAGTATTATTCTAATGCGTTATCATCATTATTCACCTTATCACGGAATCCAATTTATAGTTATCTCAAGCATCTCTTGCTAACGAGCGTTCTACAAGGTCACATTATGCATATACTATCATGACCCTCCGAACCCTAAGTTCATTTCATTCACATGTAATATGAGGTCATGCATAGTTTATAAATACAACTCATACTCTATCAAGATATACGACTTTGCTTATTTAGGTCTACAACATTCCATACACTTGTCGTAACCACTCCTTTATGATCTCCTTAGTCACGAGCATTTTAGATCCCAAGATTCTTATGAAAAAAAATTTTTATAAGGAAAATAATATAGAATCTGCCCAAGCTTCGTAGTTCAACAATGGAGTTGAAATCTTCTTACGCCAAAATCAATTAAATCTAAAGCATGGTAATGGAACCTACCTTATTTCAATTACTCAATCCCATATGATCATCAACATCATAATCAAGTCATTAGGGTTAATTATGCAATACTTTTCACTCTTCCATCAGGTTCATGAGTTTATACGATAATCACAGAAGGAGTGTTCAATTCCCAATCGATACTAGAATCAATTTTGGAAGAACATACTACATGCATACATACTCAACCTAATCTTCACAATTTCATCATATTCATGAATGACTACGAAAATCAAGTGAACAATAAGCAAAACCCATTTAATACTCAAGCCAATTCATGAAGAACATGCTACCATCATGCAATCCCAACATATAATCCATATTTAAAAGCAACCCATTTATTAACATTTAAATTTATTCCATAATTGTAGTAAATATTAGCATTTAAGAACAAGGAATAAAGAAGAAATTACCCATTTCTCAAACCCCAAATCATTATACTCTAAATAGATTTAAAATCGGATTCTTATTGAAAACATCTTGGGGCACAAGGATGGAAAATATCCTTGTTGAAGTCCCGCAGACCTGGTAGATGAAAATCCCGCTTGATTACCTTCCTTGAAGCTTGAAAAACACCTTGGTGAAACCCCTAGGATATTTAAGAAGAGAGGATAAAGAAATAGATTGAGAGAATGAGGGTTTAGGCTTAGGAAAACCCTTAAAAACGTTCCCAAATATACCCAAAATGATGTCACTTTAAATCTGGGAGCGTGGCATTTTACCAACTTGCCCCTGAGAAAATATGAAAAATTGCCCGACTAATGCCACGACTCACCTGATGAGTTGTTGTCCCACCCAATGACTCGTTAGGTCCACTCGTCAGGTATACTGGAAATTATCGATCCTTTAGGCCACGACCAATGTAACGACTCGTCACCAGCTCTCACAATTCATTATGCCCTTTCGTTAATTTCACTGGAAATTTCCTTAAAACCAAAGCTTCTCCCTCCTAACGACTAACTTGATGAGTCATTGCCAGGAAAGACGACTCATTAGGTCGTCCATATCCACTGGCCTGGCTCACCACCCTTGACTTCTTCCCCCCACGAGTCAAACCACGACTCTTGGGGTCACCTAACGAGTCATTCCCTGACTCGTCCTGCAGCAAATTTCTGCTGACTTTTTCTGCTGCACTTCTTCTAACTTCGGGTCTGATCTCTAGGACTTTTGGGGTGTTACAATGATGGCGGAGATGTGAAAGAAGGTTAGATCCATAGATGATCAGCTGAAAAATATTCGTGGAGATATATCTAGCATGGGTCAAAGAGTAGAGTCACATGCCACGGCTATCAAGAAGATTGAACAGCAGTTGGGTCAACTGTCAGCATCCATGAACCCTAGGAAAAAGGGTACACTACCTAGCAATACAATTCAAAATTCGAAGAATGATAGTCACTTCATAGCTATGATGACTAGGAGCGGAAAGACCACGTTTGATCCCCATCTACTAGTTGTAGTTGAGCTTCAAAGGAAGAAAGAAAGCATAATTAATGATGAGGACGAGGTGTTGAGAATGAGCATGAGGAGGATACTGAGTTGACTGAGGCTCCAGTTGATGAGATGGAGCCTGAGGCTGAACAAGGAAAGACACAAGGGGCCACATAGATTTATAAGGCTATCCCACGACCATCGCCACCGTTCCCTCAAAGAATGAAGAAGGCAGAGAATGGTAAGTTTCAGAAATTCCTATCAATTCTAAAACAATTATCTGTAAACATACTATTGGTCGAGGAATTAGAACAAATGCCAGGATACGCCAAGTTTATGAAGGACCTTGTTACTAAGAAAAGGTTCGTGAGCTTTGAGACTATGGATAACTTGAATCATTATCTTTATACAACATGACCTTGCACCTAAAGCATCCNACGCCAAGTTTATGAAGGACCTTGTTACTAAGAAAAGGTTCGTGAGCTTTGAGACTATGGATAACTTGAATCATTATAGTGCTATAGCCTCATGGGTCCTTGCCCGGAAAAAGGAGGATCCAGGTGCCTTCACCATTCTATGTACTATTGGTGATGTTGAGTTTGTGAGGGAACTCTGCGGCTTGGAAGCAAGCATCAATCTGATGCCTTTCACTATGTTTAAGCAGCTGGTCTTGGGAGCCCCCACATCGACTACTATGCAGCTGCTGATGGCCGATCGAACTGTGAAAAAGCCTGTAGGATCTTGTTTGATGTTCTTGTTAAAGTGGACATATTCATATTCCTAGCGGACTTCCTAATCCTTGATTGCAAGGTTGATTTTGAGGTCCCCATCATTTTGGGGTGACCATTCCTTGCCACTAGGAGGGCTTTAGTAGTGTGGAGGCTGGCCAGTTAAATTTCATACTCAATAAAGAAGAGGTCACCTTTAATGTCTGCCTAACAATGAAGCAACCGAAGGAGTATAGAGTGGTCTCAGCAATCGAGGATGAGTTTGAGTTTCTTGACGAAGTCTGATTAGTCAAGAGACCTGCGTCGTACCACGACATTAAATCAGGTGCTTTTTGGGAGGAAACCAAGTTTATTGACTTATATATTCTCAGTGTGTAGGAGAAACAAAAATAAGTGGCAGAAAAAGTACAGAACAGACTAGTGCTACGGGTCTCAATACGACTCGACTTGTAAGAGGATTGTATGGGCTGTAGTACGAGTCATGGTGAGAAGCAGAGATGTATCTTACTACAAAAGTTCATGGTACAATTGGTCCTAAGACTCGTAACTTCATTGTACAGGTCGTAGTACTCACTGTAGTTATCAACTATGCATAGCATGGACCTCCAATTAAGAGTGACCTATGAGTCATGCTACGGATCGTACCTTCTAGGTACGAGTCGTAGGATTTGCTCATAGGTCCACAGGTAATTTTTCTTAACATCTCTGTTATGAGTCCTAGGGATGAGTCATAGGTCCTTCCTACGACTTGTGGCATGAGTTGTGATGGGTAAATTTGCTTAAAATAACCCGAGTCAGTCCATATTTGTAAATCTACCCTAAAACTATTTAAACTTCAAAAACGAGACACCAATATTCCATGCAATCAAGACCTGAAAATTACGAAAACACCCACGACTCCCTCACACCCATAACTCAAGGTCATAATCGATTGAGAAAACTTTGTGCTCAATTAACACTGCTCACATTGAAGTTCCAACCCTAGTCACTGATTCACAGTCGAAGTTGAGCTAGGTTTACAAAAAATTTCAAGTAAGTGGTTATGCTTTGAGTTGGGTAAAAAGATATACGTGCTTATGTGAACTGGTGCAACCACTGTGAGTCCTCAAAGTACATGAAAAATAAAAAAGGAAAATGACCAGTGATGTGCAAATTAAATGTGTGATTGGGTAGGATTCGAACATGTTAAAAATTGAATATGAACAGCTATAAATTGAGTTATGGGTTGTGAATTAATAGGGAAGGAAAGGTTAGTTGTAAAAACGTGAAAAATGCATGCCTAGACTTGGGGAATTCTGAGTACCCAACACAAAAATGAATTCACCTGCAAACTGACTTGAAAAAAAGGCAAGTACAGGCTTCACAAGCCTTCCTAAGGCTCGTGGTTTCACACTACGACTCGTAGGATGGCTCGTTGGGACTGTCCCAAGCCAAATATTTAATAAGTAAGAGGTAAGAAACCTAGTACAGCCCGTAGTATCCTGCTACGAGTCATACCTGGTAATTGTACCAAGAGTCTGGAAAAGGTTAAGTCTAAAAGTGACAATATGATCCTTCCTACGACTCAGGGAACCAACTTATGAGTCGTACTAGGAGCCATGGAAAAATATAGAACATTGGTTTTCAAGGGGCATCCTCATACGACTCATGTTATGAATCGTACCTTCATGGTACGAGTTGTACCTTAGAGTCCTAACTTTGATTTGAGACATTATGAGTCTTAGTACGGATCGTACCTCCAAGGTATGACTCATAATGTAGACCCGGGAAAATTACATAGGTTTTTTTCTAACTTTATTTTTCTCAAATTTGGAATTCTAGCCTTTTTCTCCATAGGTACAATGACTCGGAAGAGGAAAGTATCCAAAGATACTGCTAGGAGGGCATTGATAGATGAAACCTCCGAACCTGAACATATGGGCAACACACCTAGTGGTTTATTTGAGGAATACAGGGTCGATACATCTGACACTGATGGGACCCGAACCACTAGGGAAAAAGCTAAAGCCCAGGATGAGGCGGCCGCTACTACATCTTCTGGTGCTCCCCAGTCTAAGGAGGGAGTTGAGGAAAGATCCGAAGAGCCCAGAAGTGGCTCCAATGATGATGAGGGGTTCGAGGAGGCCTAATACGGCGATGGAGACAGTGAGTCCGGATCTGAGGAGGAGGTAGCCAATGCCAAGCAGGAGCAGACTCCATCTAGAGAGAGTTGTACCATTCAGTGAAGAGTACCAGGAGCATAGGAGATCTATGAACAGGGTCTTGTTCTCACCGCGAAGAACAAACCCAGGCGGAGTATTCAAGAAGAGCTGTAGATCCACACCAGTGCACTGAATAAGGTGGAGGAGATGAAGTGGATATTCAGCTATTATAGGTTCAATTGGTTGGCTACAATCCCAGATCGATACACTTTAAAGATCGTCTGGGATTTCTATGCCAATTATTTGGCAACCATGGAGCAGAAAGCAAAGGAAGGAAAAGGTGAAAGATCAGCCCAAATTAGAGAGTGTTATGGTATGAGGCTGCACTATTGATATATCCGAGCACACTATTTCTCAGGTGTTATATAAGCCCCAATTCATACCACCATACACTACACTGTAGTATGACTACCGGGTGGACACCATGAAAAAGATCAAGCAGTTAGGCATTGATGAGAGGCAGAGGTAGATTTAGTGGTTGTCTGGGGTTATTGATGAGGACAAGGAGGAAGTAGAATGGGTCACTAGTAGAAAGCAGGTCACCAAGAGTTCATTAAACTTCATAACAAAAGCCTACTCGACATTAGTTTGCCACCGGTTGGCCTCGACCATGAATGACAATACCTCAATGGAGACAGAGTAGCATTGGTGGCATGTAATCATGTCTAGATACCCCATCATCATCTCAAGGGTCATTGCGGAGGAGATCAGGGATCGAGCTATGGTATTGAGCACTACCATCCCATTCTCGAGTCTTGTATTCAGGCTGTGCACAGAGGCAGGTATCAAGGTTTTTTGTGGTGGGGAGCAGTTGATCAGAGGATAGTGAATAGTAGATATTGGCTTAATCCGGGATGATATGAACCCAGTAAGCCGAGCATGACTTTCTACCGCAGTCCTAGTACCACGGATATTGGGGGCGAGCAGGTGAATGCCCCTACCTCATAGGAGAAAGATGAGACACTGGCTACAAACGCTAGTCATTTAGAGAAAGCTCCTAGCACCTCTTCAACACAACCTATGGATCTTCTGAGCCATACTCCAACCGAATACATGCTAGTGCCTCAGGAATTTCTCCATAAGATGGCCAAGAGACTGACCGTAACTAAGAAGAAGGTACAGTAAATGATGGAGAGATTGAAGCCTTGGGTGAAGGCTGAGATTGAGGTGGATGCACGGGTTCTACAAGCCGGACTAGATATCTTTAAGATCCACTTCAATAAGCGCATGACCAAGAAGACTGACATTGGCAGCCTCCGTAAGGAGTGTGGGGAATCTTCAGAGCAAGGTGGTTGAGCTGTCATCACGAAAGTCAGCAATTCTAGTAGCCCCTAGTCTTCCTGACCTTTACATTGGTATAGATTAGGAGCTTGATTTGGCGGCATATTGGGAGCTGACTGGAGCTGATAGAGATAAAAGGAAAAAGAGGATCTCAAAGGATGTTGGAGATAAGACCCTAAAGAAGAAGAGAAAGAAAGAAAAGAAGGAGCATAAGCTGGCGAGATTGGAGAGCCAACAGACTCACAATGAGCATAGTTTGGAGCTTTTTGAGAGAGCGAGAGGAGAGGATAGCTCCACCACTTCCCATGCCAAACTTACGGGCGGCAAGGACTCTTCGGGCAAGCCACATTCAGTCCTAGTGATTCCAAAGGTCATAGAAGTGACCACTACTGCTGAGGGGGTAACCATTCCCCCTATTGAAACACCATTGAGTGCGTCATCCACCGCCAGCGCCACGACTACAGCGGAGGTACTACCTCCCCAGGGTGACAAGAGCGTTTAGTGTGCCTCAATATGTTTCCTTCCTTCTGTTTTATATTCTATGCTTCGAGGACGAAGCATGCTTTTTAAAAGGGGAAGGAGTGTACTTGTATTCTTGGAATTTTTGGATTCATCCGAGGGTTTTTCTTACCGTGTTTCTTTTCCCTCAGGTGTGCTATTTAGGAGAACCCGCATGTTTAGGATGTTCTTGTTTAATTAGAAAGTAGCTTAGGATTACTCAACCAATAAATTGCACTAGTTTTGTAGTTTTGAAAAATTGACCCTATTTAAAAATTTTGACAGTTAGCTATGTGATTGTTGATTACAAAGCATGATTTCTGTAGATATTTTTGTATGATTTAATGTATTAGCATGAGTATCTAGTTAGCCATGTATAAACCAGACAGGTAGAATGAATGCAAAACATGTACCATGAGTGAGTGAGGTCTATACCTAGTTTAATACTGCATAAAGGATCTAGAACTTTCCCGGTTGATCTTTACATAGGTTTTAGGATGGTTTGTTAGGAAAGGATCATAGGCCCTTTTTGTTTATCCCATTTTAGGTTAAAGTACCCTACCAGAATAATATGATTCCCTTGATCCCAATTTTGAGCCTTAAATGAACCATTTTTCTTTGATTAACCGATTAACCATACCCATTTTTTTAATAATGAGCCTGTTTTGGCTCTGGTCCCTCCTTGGACATTGTGAACCTCAACCTAGGAAAAATGCCTAAGTTTAGGGTGGCTAGATTAGGGGTGCATGGTTCTTGGGAAGGTGAAAAAGGAAGAGAAAAATAAAAAGGGTTAACGATGAGGTGTGGTGTGACAAGATAAAAGAAAAAAAATTGAAACGAAGATACAAAAAGGGAAAAATGAATGAAAATTTGAAAACACACCACACTCGTATAATTGCATAAAAATGGTGAAAAGGGAGGAAAAAATTGAAAAAATGAAAAGGGGAAAAAAGTGAAAAGTGGAGCCACGTGTATGTAGTGCCAAGGAGGGTTTAGTCACTAAAAAGATTTCATATCTACTATACCCAGCCCAAAAGCCTACATTACAAGCCGAATCAAGTCCTATAGTGATCCTAGCCTGACCATCCGAAGAGACGAAGTAGAGAAAATAAGAGAAATCCTATGGTATCCGATGTGAAATATTTAAAACTTCCTTGTGATGGTGAGTGTAATGCCCCGATAACCCTAAGATCATATCCGTGAGTTGAGACAGCGAAAATAGGATTTTCTGTACCAGGTCACAAAATGAATTGCCCTGTGACCCATCAAGATGACCACGAGTAATTTAAGTGACTCACGGTGAGTCCTCATCCTCCGAGGACATTCAGCATCTGTAGTTTCTATGTTCCTTTCGGTTTCAGACTTTGTCGAGCTAGTTGGGGGTGCTGTCCCATCAGCTCATTAGTTATGTTAGAGGCTTTTCAAACATTATGTAGAAATCAACTTGTCATGTATGGTTCTTTTCTAGTTTGATTCATATGTAGTCTTCCGTAGTTCTATATGTAGACTGCTTCTATGTTATTTATGTTGATATTCCTCTTTCATTGATTGAGTTAGATGTTATGTTCATGCCATGGGTCAACTTGGAGCCTCTCGGGGTTCTTTTTCTCGTGTCTCGATCTGGACCTATTTTCGGGTCGTGATAAACTTAGTATCAGAGCATTAGGTTTTGAAGTATCCTAGGGTGTCTGAAAACCGCGTTAAGTAGAGTCTTTTTCATGAGTGTGAAGCGCTCCACACTTATGACAAAGAGGCTACAAAATATTTAGGAAATGTTCCCTTCTTTCATGACTCTATCTCGTGCTATGAGTTCGACTCTCTCCATTCCTCTAACTCAGGCTATACGTGTATGTACAAACATTTCTTCCCAGAGAAACAACGGGAGTCAGCTAGCCCCACCATCTCCAATGGGTCCAACGTTCGAGCAGGTTACAGATGTAGAACTCGGGGCCGCTTTTAGAGTATTGATATGGGCAATGACGCCCAGCCTAACCAACAGATTATCCCATTAGCAAACCCTACCGGAGAGGCGGTAGCTACTAGGGTTCGAGACTTCACGAGGAGGAGTTCGTCTAAGTTTATGTTACAATCCGAATGGAGGCTCGGATCGTAACATAGGACAAGGAGCCACGAGAGACTCCAAGACGACCCATGGCATGAACATACATCTAACTCAATTACTAGAATTGAAGAATCAACATGATAATCTTAGCAAAAGTCTAAAATAAACATAACATCAGAACACACAATCTGAAGCTAAATACATCCTTTTTGTCTGAAAAGCCTCTAATCATGACGAGTTGATGGGACAAGACCACAACTAACTCAACAAAGCTGAAACTGAAAATGCATAAAGGAAATCTGAATAAGCATGGTCCTCGAGAGATGAGGACTCACCACAGTGTAAGATGCTAATTCTGAAAGCTAACTATAAACGGGGATGAGCCTAAGTGTCGGGTGTTGTATCATGAAATGATATAACATAGAGTATAAGGTCAGTACGTGGAATGTACCGAGTATGCAAGGTAAGTAAAACTGCTAAAATGAGTGAAATCATTTAAATACATGCATAATGTAAAACATAAACAATAAGAATCTGGAGTAGGGCTTGCATGCATTTTTTCTAAAATCATGATCTCATCATAACATAGCATAATATCATAACTGAATCAATTGACACAAAGCTGAAATCTGATAGTCATGAGTAAAACTAAACATTGAGTCAAACCTATTTTAGAACATATATAGATATAGATATCTCATGAATGATAAACATGCATAACTGAAATCATGAGGAACAATGGGAGACTCGTCTTTTAACCGACATACCACGGTAGAGCTTATGTGGTCCCAACTATCACACTCAAGTGGGTAGAGTCATCCAAAGCCTTACCAAGACTAGGGACGATACTATGATATTGATATCAAGTTTGTGTCCCAATAAGGCAGGGGATAGCTCACAAGGGAGGTCCCGAAGTAATATATATATAAGTATAAACCTATGTTGGCACGTAGTTCTAAGGCATAGCGTGATCAACCCTTAGCCTACTCAGTGCTAGACATTACTCTCAAAAACATGCATATGCTCTCCATCATTTTTCAACGAAGCTCAACATCGTCTGTTGACGAAGCTCAATAATAAAATACATCTCAAATCTGAAATCATGCATATGAGAAGCTTTAGCTCAAAACATACCACAATTGAAAGACAATTGGGAGTCTTCGCTCCAAAACCATGTGGTAAGCTTAATTCGGGTGATCATAAATCATACTTGAATATGTGGGCATTGCCCAATACTTTCACATGCTTGAAAATACTCAATTCAAATTGAAAACATGATTATAAATATGGGTAGCTTGAAAACATTCTTTTCATCATAATATCTCATCATAGTCATACATTCACAACAAATCTCATCTTTCGTGAACTTCTCATCAATGGGCTTTTTAATTCATAAATCTGAAACATGATTTTAATTGAAAATAATATAAAACTTGTCCATGATTCATAATTCAATAGTATTTACATATTTAAATCATACCAATGTAGAGGATTAGGAAATTCATGCCTTGGGTTAAAAACCCATAGATTAGACATAGGAAATTCATGATTTAGAGAGGGATTGAGCATGGGTGTGAAAGAATTCACCCATTCATAACCCTATATACTTGATTATAGCTGATTCTTACACTTCCTTGAATGCCCAAGAAGAAATTCAAGAGAACCTTGAAGGAATTGCCTTGATCACCTCTCTAGACTATCACTCTTGCATGCATGAATGAGAAATAGTCTAAAATGAACTTAACCCTCTTAAAAGACATCATTCATAACTTAAAACGAGGTAGTTTAGGCCTTAGGATCTTAGGAATTACGGAAAATCCCTTACTAAATTCGCAGAAAATAACTGTCAGTCAGTCCCCATGAGGGACATGACGACTCGTCACCCCTGTCCAATATTCATGGCATGATCCGTCGAGTACACTACTTATCAAGTCATCTGAGCTCGTCATGGGTGACTTAACGACCCGTTACTAGTGACCACTCTTCATGTACACTGCCTCCTTCTCGATTAAACTTTAACCTACTGGTCATGACTCATCCCTAACTGACCATGACTCGTGGGGTCCCTCCGTTAGGTACACTGCCTTCTTCTTTCTCTTTTCTCACTTACCACTCCTCACGACTGACCTAACGAGTCATGAGTCCTGACAACAACTCGTGGTTATGTCCGTGGGGAGTCAAATTTCCAAATTCGAAACTCATCTCCTGAGCCTCACCACGAGTCACATCACGACTCGTGGGCTACTCTGACGGGTCACCTCACGACCCTTTATGTGCTTGATGCCAGTTTTTTAAATGTTTCTCCATTTCAACTCCCGGGTCTGATCTTTGAGTTTCCGGGGTACAACAATATCTCCCCTTTGGGAACATTCCTCCTCGAATGTTGGAAAACATACAGAAAAGCAAAGAAATGCAATCATCATATTCAAATATTGATCATTTAAGCCGAAAACTGACGGAATGACTATCTCTGATTCAAACTACATAGCAGAACTGAATTCATGAATCATACATACATCCATATATGTAAAAGAAACTTGGGCACATGAACTGAACATGAAAACTAAATAGAGTTTGAGGGAAAAACTGATACCTCAAGCTGGAACTGGACCGGTAGAGAATAAATGTGGGTATATAGCCATCATATCCTCTTCGGCTTCACACATAGCTCCTTTTGACACCCAATTTTGGATCTCCACATTTTTGATTAATTATTTTAAGCTTATAAAATTTTAAATGAAGTAAAATAAATATTTATCTTGTTGAAAATATTTTTAACTATTTTTCTTGGATAATATCTTGCTATTTTTATTTGAAAAAAATAATTAAAAAGAAACATATAT
>JACEIK010008985.1:0-16994 GCA_018107945.1 Datura stramonium
TAAATCAATTCCCAATTTTTCCAAACCAAGAAAAGATCATATCCTATTAATTCACAACTTTCCAATTTCTTGCCCTCTCGGGTGAAACCGGACTTTTTGGTTTACACTAACATTGGCCAGATATTAATGTAGTAAGAACAAGAATTAAATAGAACAACCATGGAAGAAAAGAGAAAATAAACCAGCAATCAAATATTACATTTCAACACAAAGTTCATAACCTCAGCAAGAAGGAGAATTAGCCACTCATTTGTGGATTAAACATCATTAAACAAGTGTTAATCATACAAACAATTAATTCACAACTTTCCAATTTCGTGTCTTCCTCGGTGAAACCGGACTTTTTGGATTTACACTAACATTGGCCGATATTAATGTAGTAAGAACATGAATTAAATAGAATAAACTTAACATGGAAGAAAAGAGAAAATAAACCAGCAATCAATAATTACATTTCAACACAAAGGTTCATAACCTCAAAGAAGAAGGAGAATTAGCCACTCATTTGTGGATTAAACATCATTAAACAAGTGTTAATCATACAAACAATTGAAAGGAAGAAGAAAGAGATAGAGAAAACCCTAAGAATTTCACAAAGGTCCTCAAAACTGCCTGTAACCCACGTTCTTGCTCACCTGTCAGAATAATTAAAAATGCCTCTAAGTGTTCTATTTATACTAGGATAAATTCTCCCGGAATAACGAGCAACGTGTCACGGCGCGCATGAGCACCGCCTCCGTGACACGGTGCAAACGCGGAAGCCCTCTGGAAATTGTCCGCCCAGGTAATTGCTTCAAACGTGGCACGGCGTGCATCGCGGAGCCTCGCCAACGTGCCACGGTGCAATCGCGGACCCTCTCTCGAAATGTAAAGTCCGGAGAATTCACTTTAAACGTGGCACGGCTCGATCGCGGACCTCACTGAATTCTATTGGAATTTTCCATCCTAGCAGAGTGCATCCGCGATGGCAGCGTGTCAATGTGCTCCATCGCGGAGCCCTTGTGATCCTTGCTTCGCCAACCGCTTCCTTGCTCGCTCCCAGTTCCTCTTCGATTTCTTCCAACATGTCATTTTTCTTCATTAAAAGCATGTTTTCCTACAAAACAACGCTAATCATGTTGGTTAGTATAAAATCACACTTCCACACAATTTACATGAGAATGTACAAAAATTATTGGACAAACAAGACAAACGTTATACATTTGAGTATCGAGTTTGGCATATAAATATGCCCCTTATAACGTGATGCCTGCATGCTATTTCCCCGATGTTATGTCAAGTTAGACTTCCGCTGAGTTTATATTGTTGATTTCTTCAGTTTCTTGACGTTGGGTTAGTATGCTTATGCCATGGGTCGACCAGTCTCTCTCGCTCCTCTTTGTCCCATGTCTATGATCCGAACTCTCCACTCGGGTCACAGAACTTGGTCTCAAAGCCATAGCTTTGAAGTGTCCTAGGTGTTTGCCACCTTAAGTGGAGTATTTTTCATGGGTGTGAAGCGCGCCACACTTATGATGAAGAGGCTACTTGGTGACGTTTATGAAACATTCCCTTCATTTATGATCTATGTCGTGCGATGAAAGTCTTTCTATCTATCCTTATAATTCACGCTATTCGCGATTTCAGGATCATGGATCCCCGAAGAATGAATCGAAGGAGGAATGGAGGTGGTGAAGCCCACAAGGATGGAAATAGCCAGGCACACTGTGCTCTACCCGCTCAAGAGCCTAAGGCACCTGAGCTATCCACTCATGCCGAGGTTTGGGCAAACTATTCAAATGCTTTCACAGCCTTGAACGAGACAAGTCAACCAAGAAGGCATTGCGCATGTTCCGCAAAATGGCAATGCAAGAGGGCTCGAGTCGAGACCCTCTTGAGGATGAACCCGCCGAAGTTCTTGAGGTCCAGAGTATGAGGACCCGCATGATTTCATTGATGAGATTGTCAGATCACCAAAGTCATGGGGTGAGTAGTGTTGAGTGCATAGAGTTGGCGTCCTATCGCCGGGGCGGGGCTGCGCATATCCGGGTTTTCTGCCAATGGAAGGATAGCAGTGGTCGTAGGAGCAGTCCGATCACATGGGAGGAGTTTCATGTTTCATTCCTATATCGGTTCTTCCCTTGGGAGATGAGGGAGTCAAGGCAATCGAGTCAAAACCCTGGCAAGTGAAGTATCGAAAGTGAAAGAGTATTCAGTGTTCACTCACTGATTTAAACTATGTCCCGGAGTTAGTGGATAACTAAAGGACGTGCCGGGTGAGCAAAGTTTGTGCATGGTATAACTCGGGTATTTGACAAGGAGGTTGGATTACTATGCTTCACCGATTTGGATCTTCCGGGGTATAGTGTTGTACGCTTCTTAGTAGATGGAGGCGGTACAATCGGAGAGACAGGAGCCCAAGAGGGCCGTGACCGACCAAAAATTCTTTCACAGAGGTCTGGTGGTAAATGAAGCGCAGACTCAATTAGATCATCGCCTCAACATCTTCGCACCGAGTGCGCCATCCATGCCTAGACATGATTAGATAGGGCGAGCATCGCCGAGGGTCAGGCAAAGCAGACCTAGATTCTAGCAACCCAGCTTGTCGCAGGTGTGGTTGGGGACACACAGCCGTTGCTTGGTAGATTCAGTGCTTGTTTCGGGTGTGGGAAGACCTGACACATTCTTAGAGATTGTTTAGCCGTGAGAAGGGATCAGTTGGGGCCGAGGCCCGCCTTCTAGTTCAACAGCCCCTCCCGCACGCTCAACACATTAGGGGGCATCTACAACCACAGCTGGTGGTCAAAGATAGAAAAGATTCTATGCTTTAGCTTCCCGTCAGAGCAAGAGGTCTCCCTAACCGGTCACTTGTATGTTGCGAGTTTTCCATATAGTGATGTTTATGCTTTGCTAGATACGGGGGCTACTTGTCTTTTGTGACACCATATGTGGAAAGTAGCTTCGAAGTCAGTCCCGATGTCTTGTCAACCCTACATAGTTTTTACTTCAGTAGGTGACTCAGCTTATAGCTAGATGGGTGTATGGAGGTTGCCCGCCTCCCAGTCATAAGGTAAATTCCCGCAGACTTGATAGAGTTAGCCATGACCGATTTCGATGTTATTCTCATCATGGATTGGTTATTTGCATGCTATCTTTAGTTAATTGTAGAACCCAAGCAGTAGAGTTCAGATTTTCGTGAGAGCCAATCACGAATGGAAGGGTAGTTTAGCGTGTTGGTAGGTCGATTCATTTCCTACCTTAAGGCTAGGAAGATATTTAAGGGTTGCATGTACCATCTAGTTAGGTTAAGGATGCTGAATGAAACCCCGACTATCTAGTCAGTTCCAATAGTACATGAGTATTCATAGGTCTTTCCTAATGATTTGCCGTGTCCTCCCGAGGGGAGATTGGATTTCAAGATAGATCTTCTTCCTACATATAGCCTATATATATTCTGCCCTGCATAATGGCTCTAGCCGAGATAAAAGAGTTGAACAACACAAGTTAGATAAGGGGTTTATTAGGCCGAGTAAGTTTCACGGGGTGCACCAGTGTTATTTGTTCCCAAGAAGGATGGTTCGCTGTGATGGGAAAATCGACTATCTAGCTAAAAACAAGGTCACCATTAAGAAACATAAAATCCCTTTACCCAGGATCACTGATTTGCTTGACCACCTTCAGGGTGCCAACTGTTTCACTCAAGATTGATCTCAGATCTGGGTATCACCAGCCTTTCAGGTTCGAGAGAGTGACATCCCGAAACCGCTGTGACTCGCTATGGTCATTACGAATTTGTTATTATGTCTTTGGACTAACCAATTCCCCTGCATCTTTATGGATCTAATGAACAACGTGTCTAAGGAATATTTGGACAAGTTCGTGATTGTGTTCATTGATGACATCCATATATACTTTGAGCGAGGAGGAGTACGCTCACTTGAAAGTAGTGCTTCATACCCTTAAGGATCGCGCTATATTCAAAGTTTAGCAAATGTGAGTTTAGGTTGAATTCTGTAGCTTTTTTGGTCCATGTGGTATCAAGTAAGGGCATAAAGGTAGATTTTCAAAATCCAAGGCGGTGTGAAAATTGGCCTAGACCGGTGAATCCTTCGCATATCTGAGTATCTTGGATTTAACTGCTACTATCGGAGGTTTGTTGAGGTTTCTCTCTATCGCAACACCTTTGACCAAGTTGACTCAGAAGAAGGTAAAGTTCACGGCCAGAGGGTTGTCGAAAAGCTTCCAAGAGTTGAAGACTAATTTCACTAAAGACAAGTGTTGACCTACCCGAGGGTATCGATGGTTTTGTGGTATTGTGATGCTTAGAATCAAACTTAGGTATGTGTTGATGCAGCATGGGAAAGGATAGCATACGCCTCAAGACGCTTGAAAGTCCATGAGAAGAATTACCTAACCTATGACCTCTAGTTCGTCATGGGGTGGTATTCGCATTGAAGATATGGCGGCATTATTCGCAATCTTCGCAAAGGAGGTGGTTGTAGCTACATAAGGAATACGACATGAGTTTCCTTTACCACCCGAGTAAGGCTAATGTGGTAGAGGACCCACTTAGTAGGCTCTCTATGGAGTGTATCCTACGTGGATGAAGAAAAGAAAAAGTTGGTGAAAGATGCTCATCGACTTGCAAGGTTGGGAGTTAGATTGGTCGACACGACCGATGGCGGCATTGTTGTGCAAAACAGATTAGAATCGTCCTGGTGACTGATGTCGTTCCATACAAGATGAGGATCCGACTTTTGAGGAAATTGAAAGAAGCCATTCAGAGTCAAAAGGTGGAGGTGTTCTACCAAGGGGAGATACTTAGTCAGTGGGTACCAGGATCGTCTATGTGTCCAGATTTTTATAATTTGAGGGTCCAGATATTTCATGAGGCACATGGATTCTTCTATCCATCCAGGTGCCACCAAGATGTATCATGATCTGCTGAAATATATTGGTGCAATGGCATAAAGAAGGATATTGCACTCAGAGCTGCTACTCGAACCTGGGTCACAAGTGAAAGTCGAGCATCAAAGGCCGGGAGGCTTACTTAAGGATATTAGCATTGCCACTTGGAAGTGAAAAGAGATTAACATGGATTTCACAGCCTACCTCGTATTTGCCGATGCACGATTCTACTTGGGTGGTGGTAGATAGGTTGACCAAGGCCGCACACTTTCTACCGGTCAAAAACCACTTCAATTTAGCGGATGATTATGCAAAACTGTATCCGAGAGTTGATGCAATTACATGAGTACCCTTATATTATCTCGTACCGAGGTGTCGCTTACTCCTCAATTTTGGCGGTCTTTCAATAAAGGGCTTGGGACTCAAGTTAAACTCAACACAACATTTCATCCGCAAATGGATGGTCGTGCGTAGCAGAAAATCTGGAAGCACTGAGGACATATTGAGAGCATGTGTGATGGACTTTAAAAGAAGTTGGGATGATCACTTGCTCCCGATCTAGTTTTCACAATAACAACTACCACTCTAGTATCCAAATGGCACCGTTCGAGGCTCTCTATGGGCGAAGGTGTAGATCGCCCATCGGATGTTTTGAGGTTGGTGAGGTAACTATGATGGGGCGCATTCGGTTCATGAGGCTATGGTGAAGGTTCAATTGATAAGTGGGACAGTCAAAACCGCCGAGTCATTAGGAAGTCATATGCTGATGTGAGGAGGAGAATTGGAGTTCGAGGTGGATGATTGGGTATTTCTAAAGGTATCTCCCATGAAGGAGTCAGCGGTTTGGAAAGAAAGGAAAACTCAATCCCCGCTATGCTGGTCCTCACCAAGTTATGAGAAGAGTTGGTAAGGTAGTGTATGAGTTGGACTTTCCTCAGAGTTATCTTCGGTGCATTTTGTGTTTCATATATCGCTTTTGAAGAAATGTTTGGGAGATCCAACTTTAGTAATTATGATGGACAACGTTGGTGTAAAGGATAGCCTTAGCTATGAGGATGTTTCGGTGGAAATACTAGATCGGCAGGTTTGAAGGTTACCAACAAAGAAGTAGCTTTAGTTAAAGTATTATGGAGGAATCAACATGTTGAAGGGCTACGTGAAGTCGAAGGGATATGATGGCCAGATACCCTCACATGCTTCCCTACCGGGTCAGCTTTAATTTGAGGTATCAAGCGCCCCCTAATTCTATAATCAGCTTCATGTTCAATTCATCTGCGCAAGTTTCTTATGTTATGATAGATGTATGTGATGTCTGAATTGAAGCAAGCTATGTAGTTCTTCCGAAGGTAGTCATTCCGTCAGTTTTCGGTTTAAATAACCAATATTTGCATATGATGATTACATGTTTATGAGTTTTCGTAGTTTTGTATCATTCGAGGATGAATGTGTTCCAAGGAAGGATATATTGTTATACCCTTGTGAACCTAAGGATCGGGAATTGGAGTCAAAACGGTGAAAAGTTGAAATTTCACACGAGATCACATAACGACTCGCTGTGAAGTGGCTCGTGAGGAGTGACCACGCAGTCATGAAGTGATTCGTGGTCAAGCAAAGAGGTGTACTCTGGTCTAGGAGTCACCACGGGCATGACCACTCGCCGGGTCGTGCCACACGACTCGTGAGGTCACCCGTGGCCTGTACTCGGATGCTTAGCAAGGATAGTTGGGTAGTGTAGGTTACAGATGGTGACCACGAGTCATGGTCACTCATCACGATTCAACGTGGTGTCCCCCGTGGGGTCCCATGGTGAATTTGAGGCAGTACACCCGACGATTGGTGATCATTATCGGTCACCCCTAAAGAGCCGTTATGTCTGTCGTTATGAGCCTAGGAGATTAGGCAAGCAGTGCACTTAACGAGCTAGGTGACGAGTCATTGCCTTGGACCATGAGTTATCAAGCCATCCGTTAGAACCACTTGGCAATATTTTCCTGCGATTTTACTAAGGGCCTCTTCGTAATTCTTAAGTTCCTAATGCCTATACTACGTCGTTTAACGCTCTCTTTAGTGGGTTTTAAGAGGGGAAAGCCTATACTAAGTTATTCCTACCATGCATGTAAGCTTGAGAGGATGAAGCGGTGATTTAAGGCTAGTATTCAAGGTTTACCAATTTCTTGGGTAATCAAAGATTTTGTGGAATCAATCCTTCCAGCTTATGTAGGGCAGAGCGGGTGCTTTCTTCCACACCCAAGCCCAATCTTTATCTAAGTATGAGAAATTCCTATGATCAAGTTATGAGGTTTTTATCCACAGCATAATTTTCAATTCTATACATGGGTACGATTAGATTATGTTTCTATTAAGGAATTGTGAGTCTTGGGAAGATTTTAAATTATTTTCAATCAAAATTGTGTTTTCTAATTTATGAAATTAGATGCCCATGGATGAGAAGTTCTTGAAAGAAGAGAATGATGATGAAGATAAATGTATGATGATGATAAATGTATGATGATGATGAGATTTGATGATGAAAAGCATGTTTCTAAAGCTACCCCTGATTATGATATTGTTTTCAAAAGGAGTTATTGAGTAGATGCAAGCATGATAAAGTTTTGAGTAAAGCCTTTATATTGAGTATGATGATGTAGTATCTCTAAAGTAAGCTTACCACATGGTTTTGGAGTAAAAGCTTCCACTTATCTTTGAGCTTGTGGTATGTTTCGAAATAAAGCTTCTCATATGCATGAATTCACAATTGAGATGTAAGTATTATTGAGTTTCATTTTCATATGATGTCGGGTCTATGCATGATTGTATTATTGAGCTTTGTCAATAGGCAATGTTGAGCTTTATTTTCATGCGATGTTGAGTTTTATGCATGATATCATTGTTGAGCCTTTGTCAATAGATGATGTTGAGCTTAGTTATATAAAATGTAGAGCATTGCATGTTTTGGGAGAAGAGTCTAGCACCGAGGGAGCTAAGGGTCGATTATCCTATGCACCAGAACTACGCGCCAATATAGGTTGATAATATTAAATTATTTTGATATACTTGTGAGCTATCCCCTTCCCTAATGGCCCATGAGCTTGATATCGATATCATGGTAGTCCTTAGCCCCGGCAAGGTTTTGGATGGCTCTTCACACTTGAGAAGGATAATTAGACCATGTAAGCTCTATCGTGGTATGTCGGTTGAGTGACGAGTCTCCCATTGTCTATATGATTCAGATTTGCATATTCATTACCCGTGGTTATTATTTTAAACATGCATGTTATAAAGAAAGGTTTGACTCCATTATTCAACTTTTTCGTATATAAATGTCATATTTCAAATTTCTGAAATATTCGAGTTAGTTATGATGTTATGAAGCTATGCATTGTCAATTTTATGAAATGATTATGATTTCAGAACGAATGCATGAAATCCCTCTTATTAGATTTAAAAGCTTTGAATATGTTATGAAATGTTTTAAATGTTTTACTTTACTTAAGCATTTTTACTTACCTTGCATACCCGGTACATTTCATGTAATTACCACATACTTTATATGTTGTATGATTTCATGATACAGGACCCAGCTCCCAGGCTCAGCCCCGCTTGTAATCAGTTTTCAGAGTTAGCACCCTCTTGGTTGGTGAGTCCTCATCCTCCGAGGGCTAGACATTCAATTTCCCTTTGTATTTTCAGCTTTAGTATTATTGAGTTAGTTGGTTCTGTTCTATCAACTCGTCCAAATTAGAGGCTTTTCAGACTTATATATGTAATTAGCTTCGGATGTTATTTCTGATGTTATGTAAAGTTAGACTTCCGCTAAGTTTATATTATTGATTTCTTTATTTCTATTGCTACGTATTCTTATGCCATGGATAGACTTGGGGTCTCTCGGGCTCCCTTGTCCCGTATCTACGATCCGCCTCCGTTTAGGGTTGCGATAATGGACTCAGTCCTTAATATTTGCCTTATTTGCTCATAAGATCGTGTTATATCCAAAGATATGCCCAAATTTTATATTTCTTGAATGATTCGTGCTCATAATTTCCTTACTCTAAGCCCTATGAATGTTCCCCCATGATGGAAATGATGGTTAAAATATGTACATTCAGGATAACTCCCTGTCCCTTCCATAGATGTTTGGTATGTAGAAATTAAGGAAGCGCAGCTTATTAGCTGCTTTGAAGTAACAACACACATTGTCATTTTTTGATTATTGATCCATTTCCTTGGATTGAACCTTTCCGTATCCTCATGGGCTTTTTTTTTTACTTATGACTTGGTGGATATGGATGACACAATTTCAAGATGATCCAATCAAGATTGGATAAAATTTCGCCTTAGGAATGTTTGAAGTTTGATAGGTTTGACCAAAGTCAATATTTCAGGTTAATGAGCTCGAAATGGAATTTGGATTCTGAAAGTTCTGTTAGTTTCAGATGGTGATTTATGACTTAGTTGGGTAGTTTGCATGGAGCTTGAGGTGTTCGGGAGTAATTTGAACCTTTGGTTGGATTTATGATCTTTAAAGAAGCTAAGTTTGACTATGGTCAACTTTCTATCAAAATGACCTCATATTGGTTATTTGATGGTTCCAATAGGTCCATAATGTGTTTTATGATTGAATTGCATATTTGGTTTGTGACCGGAGGATTCCGGATGTGTTTCGGTGGATTTGAACATTTTGTGTGTTTTAACATGATTTTAAGCATAAAGTGTGATAACTCGTAGGTTTGTTTTTAATTTTGAGATCGAAAAATTATTCCGAGACTTTCAAATTCTTAGAATGAATTATAGGAGTTATCTGAAAAGTTTGCCGTAATTTCGATAAGTCAAGATCGGGTTTTATTATAAAAGATGAAACAATTCTTGAATGAGCAAAAATGATGTTTGACTATGCAATGAGCACCAAATGGAATTTTGATTGATCGACTAGGTCCTTCTCATTAATTGGGAACTATAAAAAAAAAGAATTGTCGCATTTCGAGTTCGTATGATGAAGTTATGGCCTTTTTAGAAAAATTAAAGTTGTTGGTGCAGCCCACATAAATACTTCCATGCAAAGGTATTTTTGCAAATACTGTGTTTATTTTGTATTTGAGTATATTTGGAGTCCCGGAGTTCAGATTGAGTGATATTGTGACATTCTTCTCTATTTAACAATGGGGTAAGTATCTAACTTTAATTTGGTATTTCTCCATGATTTCGTTAGATGGTTTTCATTTTTATCCAAGGAATTTATTGGAGGAAAATTGAGGATTTTGGGCCTAGAGTTAAGAGAGACCATATTTTGATGAATTCAAAGTCGATTTGAGTTTCTTCTTGATGAAATTTCAGATTTGAGTTCTTTACATTATGGGTAACACGATTTTCAAATAAAATTCCAATTGCCCTTGCGGGCTCCTGGTTCATTTTTTGGTTGACTTTTTGGGCCGGGGGTAGAGGTATATTCATAATGCTTCTTGAACTTTATTTTTAAGCAACTAGAGGTTTCTTGATTCATTGAGCTTTGAAAAGAAGGGGAAGTTTAATCCCCGCATGTTGGGCCATAATGGATTGTCGATTGTTGGAAAGGTGGCTTGTCATTTGGAGCTACCAGAGTTAGCTTAAGTCCCGGTGTCATGTCTCGTTGAAGAAATGCATCGGAGATCTAACTCTTGTTGTTTCGGTAGAAGAAATTGTGGGCTTAAGACACCCTTACCTATGAGGAAGTATCAGCCGAGGTCCTTGATCATCGGGGTCCTTAGGTTGGAGAAATAAGCGAGTAGGCCTTGGTGAAAGAGTTCTAGGGAGAAATCATCTTATTGAGAGGGAGCTACGAGGGAGGCCGGCGTACATGATGGCTAAATATTAGTATCTTTTTCCTACCAGCTAAGTTCCACGGAGGTATAAATTTGATCCTTAGAACTTTATTCGTTTCTTATGTCGTGTTCATGCATAATAGTTCCATTCATTTCTTACATGTATTGATGTTTTATGAATTCAGTTCAATCATGTGTATCAGTCCTAGTCAATTACTCCGTCAGTTTTTAGCTTTAGATGTTCAAAGATATAGGCTGCGCTTCTTTCCCAATTCTTCAATATGCTTAACCCCTATATTCGAGGATGAATGTTCCAGGGGGATATTGTAATACCCTGAAAGCTCTAAGACTAAACCTAAGATTTGAAGTGATCACAGAAAGTACTCAACCTACGAGTCGTAGGTTGAGTAGTATAATGTAGGAAGACCCATAGTCCGGCATCGTATAAGTTGCTCTGCACCATGAGTCCCCACTACGAGCCATAGTATGTGTGTATGACCCATGGCAGAAGTCGTAGCAAGTCTTTGGAGTTGTCATGTGAATGATTGTACGAGTAATAGTGCCTCGTAGGATGGAGTTATGGATCGTGGTACGAGTCAGTGGGAATATTCACAGAGTTGGGGAAAAAATGGACCCTTTAGGTCACTAGAAGAAATCCACGAGTCATAGGTTGGTGGTACGACTCATGGCACGAGTCATAATATGATTGTACGATTCGGGTCGCTATCGGGAGTTGGTATATTATAATGCCTCGGACTTTTTGGGCTATGTTTGAAACCGTTTCTTAGGTATATGGATAGACTCCGAGACCAATTAATTTATGGAAACAAAGTGTTAAGATAAATTCCTATGTATAAGGAGCGCATTAGATGATAATTTTAAGGTCATAAGGAGCTTCTTGCACAAAGTTGAGTTGAGAGCCTCCATACCGATCGTGTTCGGCCTATGTTCTTATAAGGGTGAACTTCAATGACTATAGATTCTATTTTACAAAATGGTTTTGGGTTATTCACACAGCAAAATTGAAGCCCTTTGAGTCTTCTTCCCAACGCATCTGACCTGTGCCAATCAGAGTTCCGCAAATATTATGAGCGGTTTAGTGAAGTTGCAACATGCATTGTACGACTCTCAAGATGAACCGTACAATCAACCTATGACCCTAACTCGTTGGTCGTAGTAACTGCCACTTACGGTGTTTTATTTCGATAGTTTTGGGAAATTTTTGTAAACTCCTATGCTTCTAACTCCTCAATGACATCGGTTTGGTCTTTCTTTAGGTCAAATTAAAGGGTTAAACATATCCTAAATCCTTACTCTCTTCAAACAGGCTTAGATTAGATTTTCTCTCAAGAAGGAGCTAGGGTTCATCACCTCAAACTTCTCAATTCCTCTTGGATCTTTAAGACAAGTCAAGGGATAATCAAACCATATATGTAAGGCTATAAATGTGAGTTCCTTTCATTCTCACGCTTAAAATTCCTCTCAATTTCATGAATTCCAATCCTAGATTCAAGTTTCATTATCCTATAGGGTTTATTCCAATTCTTGTAAAATTCTCTATGATCTATCTATGGGTTAATTCCCTTCGTATCAAATCATGTTTTATGATCCTATGGGGAGTTTTATAAATTTTTTTTACTATTAATTTATAGTTTCAACTTCTAATTAAATTATGCCCAATTATGTAAGCTTCATGAAAAGTCAATTTATGGTTCCATTATGATCTTTATCTTAGCACTAAATTATGATTTATGATTTATGATTATATTTCTAAAGTAATTTATCAAGGTGTTTAGGAATATCAAGTATATTCATGATTTACAAATACGCACGGATTTCATGATTTATGGATTTACGATTATGGCTGACTCACGGGCCTTACTTTCATGGCTAGTTCCCATATTTCATGCATGCTTATGATTGTCGCGATTTTAACTAGCCTATGAATCATGTATGGCCATATCCTATGAGCACTATATATGTTTTGGGAGTAGTATTTAATACCGAGTAGGTTCGGGTCCCAGTTTTGCCCCCGAGTCCCCGAACTAAGTGCCACTGTAGGTCACGACGGGACCTCCCTTGAGACTGGTCCCTTTACCCAAATAGGCCTTCATGAGTGATATCACACCTTTTCATGGTTCTACCCCTTGGCAAGGTACTCTAACACCCTCCCGACTAGGGCTTGCTGTGTAGGGCTCCATGTGTGCTCATATGGGGTATGTCGGTTGTAAGAATCTCCCGCAGTTCCTCATGATTTACGCATGTTTATGATTATATTTCGGCTCAAGCCATGTTAAATAAAATGTTTTAAAAACCTTGAGCCTTAATAGAGATTGGGCATGGCTGTGGAAGGAGGCACCCACTCTGTTTACATTATGGTATTTACATTACGATCATGTTGTCCTACTCTTATGAACTTTTGTGTATTTTAAATTATCCATTTTACTTAACTTGCAGACTCGGTACATTCAAAGTATTGACCATATACTCTATGTTATTTTGTTTCATGATACAGGCTCCGATATCAAGACTCAGTCCCGCCGCTAGTCAGACTTCCGGAGTTAGCACTTCTTAGTCCTAGCTGGTGAGTCCTCATCTATCGAGCACCCTTTTCTCTTCAGTCATGTTATGTATTTTCAGTTTCAGACTATAATGAGTTAGTTGGTGTCTTGTCCGATCAACTCGTCAGTATTTGAGGCTTTTAAGACATAGTATGTATTCAACTTCAAACACTATAATTTATTCAGACGTTAGGTTATGTTTAGACTTCCTCTATGTTAATTATGTTGATCTTCCAATTTTATTCATTGAGTAGGATGTTATGTTCATGCCATGGGTTGACTTGGAGCCTCTCGAGGTTCCTTATCTGATATCTCGATCCGGGCCTATGTTCGGGTCGTGACAAACTTTGTATCAGAGCATTAGGTTTTGAAGTTTCCTAGGGTGTCTGCAAGCCACGTTAAGTTGAGCTTTTTTCATGGGTGTGAAGTGCGCCACACTTAGGACTATGGGCTATGAAACATCTTAGGAAATTTCCCTTCTTTCATGATCTATGTCATGCTATGAAATATCTTTTTATCTTTCTAACTCGTGTATTCACACTCCAAAGAATAACGACTGTCAGTGGAATAAGAGGTGGTCTCAAGTCATTTCTCCCTGCGGGAGTTAAGAAAAGCTAAGGTGGAAGAATTCGTGAACTTGAAGTAAGGAACCAAAAGAGTGGGGAAGTACGGCTGGAGAAGTATGAAGACTTCCGTGATAGTCTTAGAGGAAAATAGGAAGTCAAAAGATAGTGATTTCGTCCTACCCTTAAGATGGGGACAAATCCTCAGAATGATGACCTTTAAGCTAAGGGGGAGATTATAAGTTGAAGGACCAGGTCATGCCTTGATTTCAAGTGTGAAGGTCCAGGATCAGTAACTATGGGAGATCGATCCACGCTTATTTAGGTGTCCTTTTGTACTTCAGTCTATGCAATACTTTACTCATGCCATATGTGAACTTGTTATGCCCATGCCTAAGTTCCAAGTACTCCTTACATGTATTCGTACTCAGATTCATAGAATAAGAAGTAACTACTTCAGATGGTGATTCCAGTATTCTTCCATGATTCCATAAATCTCAGCTTCATGTCATCTCCCTCGATATGTATTTAGACTCAAGTGTCTTAGCATGCTAAGCTCTATGGTCTCAGTCCTTAAGATTTGCCTTATTTGCTCATAAGATCGTGTTATATCAAGTATATGCCCGACTTAGATTTCTTGAATGATTCGTGCTCATAATTTCCTTACTCTAAGCTCTATGAATGTTCCCCCATGATGAAAATGATAGTTAAAATGTGTACGTTTAGGATAACTCCCTATCCCTGCCATAGATGTCAGGTATGTAGAAGTTCAGGAAGCGCAGTTATTAGCCAAGCATTGAAGTGTAACAACCCACATAGTCATTTTGTGATTGTTGATCCATTTCCCTGGGTTGACCTTTCTGTATCCTCATTTTTTTACTTAGGACTTGCGGAGAAGGATGACACAATTTCCAAGATGATCCAATGAAGATTGCATAAGATTTTTGGTATTTAGAAGATTTTAAGTTTGAGAGGTTTGACCAAAGTCAACATTTAATGTTAACGAGCTTAAATTTGCGTTATGAAAGTTATGTTAGTTCTGAATGATTATTTATGACTTAGTTGGGTAGTTTGCATGGATCCCGAGGTGTTCCAGAGTGACTTGAACCTTTGGTTTGATTTATGAGCTTTAAGGAAGTCAAGTTTGACCACTTTCAAAATTCTTAGCATGAATTATAGGAGTTATCTGAAAGATTGTTGCAATTTCGATAAGTCAAGATCGGGTTTTATTACAAAAGATGAAATAATTCTTGAACGAGAAAAAATGATGTCTACCTAGGAAAACGAGCACCAAATGGAGTTTTGATTGAATGAATAGGTCTTTATCATTATTTGGGAACTATAGGAAAAAGAATCGTCACATTTCGAGTTCGTATGATGAAGTTATGACCATTTTAGTAAAAATTAAAGTTGTTGCTACGGTGTTGATGTTGTCCTATATGAATACCTGAGCAGTGTATTTTTGCAAGGACTATCTTTATTTGGTATTTTGAGTATATTTGGAGTTCTGGAGTTCAAAATTGAGTGATTTTTGCGAAATTCTTCTCTATTTAACAAGGAGGTAAGTATCTAATCCTTAATTTGGTATTTCTCCATGATTTCATCCTTTGGTTTTCATTTGTATCTGTGAATTTATTGGAGGAAAATTGAGGATTTTGGGTCTGGAGTTAAGAGACGATATTTTGAGGAATTCAAAGTCGATTTGAGCTCCGTTTTGGATGAAATTTCCTATTTGAGTTCTTTGCATTGTGGGTAACATGATTTCAAATAAAATTGCAGATTTTTCCTTGTAGGCTCGGGGTTGACATTTTGGGACGGGGGTAGAAGTAAATCAATATGGATCTCAATGATTTTAGTTTCTTATGTAGAATATTGATTTGGCAAGATTTTGATCATTCGGAAGGGCAATTTCATAATTTGATGCTTGAGCTTCGTTTTGGAGAAAACTAGAGGTTTCTTGATTCATTGAGGTTAGAAAAGAAAGGGAAGCTTAATTCCCAATATGTTGGGCCATATAGGATTGTGAGACGTGTTGGAAAGGTTGCTTGTGATTTGGAGCTACTAGCAGAGTTAGCTTCAGCGCCTCTGATGTTTCACGTGTCCTTGTTGAATAAATGCATCGGAGATGAAACTCTAGTTGTTTCAGTAGAAGATATTGGGGCGAAGACAGCCTTACCTAAGATGAAGTACCAGTCGAGGTCCTTGATCATTAGATTCGTAAGTTTAGAAATAAGGGAGTAGCCTCGGTGAAGGTTATGTGGAGATATCATCTTACTGAGGGAGCTATGTGGGAGGCCGAAGCAAATATGATGGCTAAATATCGGTATCTTTTCCTACCAGCTAAGTTCCAGCTGGAGGTATAAATTTTATCCTTAGAACTCTATTCGGTTTTATGTCAAGTTCGTGAATAACAGTTCCATTCATGTCTTAGCATGTATGTACCTTTCATGAATTCAGTTCAATCATGTGTATCAGTCTGGAGTCAGTCACTCTGTCAGTTTTCAGCTTTAGAAGTATTTGGGATTGTAGTTCTTTCCCCAATTATTCTATATGCTTAACCCACATTAGAGGACGAATGTTCCCAAGGGGGAGATATTGTAATACCCCCAAAGTTTCTAAGACTAAACTTGAGATTTGAAATGTGATCAGCAGGAAAAGTACTCAACCTATGAGTCCTAGATTTGTAGTACGGGTCGTAGGAAGACCCATGGTCCAGATTAGATAAGTTGTTTCCCAACCACGAGTCCCCACTATGAGTCGTAGTATGTGGGTACAACCCGTGGCCAGAATTCATAGCAAGTCTTTAGAGTTATCTTGTGAATGATTGTATGGGTAATAGTAGGACTAGTAGGATTGAGTTACGGGTCATAGTACGAGTCGTGGGAATATTTAGAGAGTCGGGGAAAAATGGACCCTTTAGTCACTAGAGGAAACCACGAGTGGTAGGTTAGTGGTATGATTCATGGTACGGGTCATAATATGATGGTGTGAATCATCAATTTTGTCGTGATTTTGTATGTTATAATGCCTCGAACCTTCGGGCTAAGTTTGAAACTTGTCAAGCACCAAATCTAAACTCTGGATGGAACACGGTACTTGGAGTCACAAGTAACCCCAAGTCAACCCCTGGTCTATCATACACTGACATTTTGAATAAACATACACTAGAATTCTGAGTAAACATATAT
>JACEIK010008985.1:46020-56637 GCA_018107945.1 Datura stramonium
TACTCTTCGCTTTTCCCTTTGCACATGTTTCCCTCCTCACCTACGGACAACATACAACCCATAATACCCTTATTATGACATATAACCATCAAATAATCATTAAAAAAAATTCTGGGATGTAACAATAGGCCTCTAGTACTTTGGAAATGAAAGAAATATCCTTAATGAATTCGCAGAAAATTGCTCACTGGACCAAACAATGGATGACCCAACGGGTCATTTAAGGATACCATGACCCGTGGTATTTGTCCGTTCTATGCACTGCCCAAGCCTTCTCTAAGAATCAGACCATGGATAGATAGGACAACTCATCCTTAGGTCTAACGGGTTGTCTAATCGATCGTTGGTTGCCTTCATGAATCTTCTGAACTTTCGCACAACAAGTCTCATCACGACTCATTGTTGGCTCCAATGGATCGTCGTGTTGTCTGTCAAGTCCACTGGAGATTTAGGTTCCTTTACCACGACTCGTGACAACGGATCGTTCCATGCCACGAGGGGTCATTGGATTATTTGTTATATTCCCTAAATGCTAAGTCCATCTCTAACCATGACAATGAACAACGACTCGTTGTTTCTAACAATGAGTCGTTATATCAATCGTTACTTCCATTGCCACCCGAACACCTTAACCCACGACTGCTAACAACGGCTTGTGTTTTTCAACCACGAGTACTAACTCCACTCGTCCTGTGCTATTTTTCCCAGTTACTGCAAATTTCACATTTAAACTCCCGGGCTTTTTTCATAGGCACCTCCAGGGTATTACAAGGGGATACCTATTCTTGACTGTTACCTTGTTCAACTGACGGTAATTGATGCACATTCTGAGGGTACCGTCTTTCTTTCACACGAATAATACTGGAGCACCCTAGGGAGAGATGCTGGGTCTGATAAATCGCTTATCAAAAAGGTCTTTTAGCTTCTTCTCCAACTCCTTAAACTCAGCTGGAGCTATTCTATAAGGAGGGATGGAGATGGGCTGAGTATCTGGGAGAAGGTCTATACCGAAGTCTATTTCCTGCTCAGGAGGGACTCCGGGAAGATCTTCAGTAAACATATTAGGGAACTCGCACACTAACAACTAGGACAGTTTGGATAGTTGGGGTCTCAGAGCTGGAGTCTTTGACCTGAACTAAATGGTAGATACATCCCTTAGAAATAGCCTTCCTGACCTTAAGGTAGGAAATAAACCTACGCTGAACTACTGCCTGTTCACTCTAAAGCTGGCTCATTAGGGAACTGAAACCTGAAGACCCTAGTTCTGCAGTCGACTGAGGCATAATCGGAGTGTAACCAATCCATGCAAAGAATGAGGTTGAAGTCGACCATGTCTAACTCTACAAGGTCAGCTGGAATGACTATATTGAAGACTGAGACAGGGCAGTTTCTATACACCCGGCTTGCTCTAACTGACTCACCAAATAGGGTGGAGACTGAGAATGGTTCTGAGAGGCTCTGGAATGATATCAAATTGGACTACTACATAGGGAGTCATGAATGATAGTATGGCTCATGGATCTAAGAGATCATACATGTCTAGATGCAAAAGGTGTAAGATACCCCTGACCACGTTAGGTGAGCTCTCTTGATCCTGACAAGAAGATAATGCATAAAAATGATTTTGGCGTTGACCGACATAGGTACATGAAGTGTTGTCCTGTTGGAGCTGCTGATGTAGTTGATTGTGACCTTCCTCATCCTACTTACAGGAGTTCCTTAAGTCGATGACTAAGCTATCCACAACCAACACCACCCTATCGACCCTGAATACACTCTCTTGGGTGATATTTTCCACACTTAGGGCAAACTGGATACCTGTTGTTGGCACTGTTTCTATGGGACTAAGTGCCGGATGCTCCACCCCTCTGATCTTGGCAGGACCGAAATGTAGGGGCACTGGATGAGCTTGGTGTTGGAGCCCTCTACTGTTGCTGTTGCTACGGGCGACTGCTATCGCCAGACCTCTGGTGGCCATAATATGATTGGCCAGTCCTAGCCCACTTGTTCTTTCGCTCTATGTCCCTCAGCTTTTCTGCCTCAATTTACTGGGCGTAGATAATAAGACTGGAGAGATCGATGTCCTTGGTAAGCATTGTAGTCCTGCACTCCTTTAGGACCAAGTTCGCCACTCCATTCACAAACTTCAGCATGCGAGCCCTTGGCTTGGCCACCATCTCTGGAGCATTTTTGGACAACCTGGTGAACTCCAGAGCGTTCTTGTACTGTCCAATTTCCCTATCTCAAATTCATGAACTCCGCTACTTTTTCCTCCTTGACCTCCCGAGGGAAGAATCTGTCCTGGAAAGCTGTAGTGAACTCTTCTCATTCCACCGGTCCTACTTTCGCTAGCCTCCCCTCCTTCCACTGCTCACACCAAACCTGTGCTACCCCTTTCAGCTGATAGGCAATCAAGTCGGCACTCACTGAGGGGCTGACACCCATAACTTGGGTGATCTTTTTAATCTCATCCGCAAATCCTTATGGGTTCTCTCCCACCTTTGATCCGTGAAAATTCGGAGGGTTCATCCAAGTGAAGTCTCTCACTCAGGCAGCTGCTATGGACCCATTATTTTTTATTGGAACCATTTGCTGGTTCACCTAGTTGGTAACTGTTTGAGTGAGCAGCTAAATGGTCGCCCTAAACTCTGCGGTAAACACTGAGTCATTTTGAGGGGCTGCCCGGTCTGGTGGAGCAAGTTGATGAGAATTGCTGGACCTTCTTCCATTGCCATGTCTTGGAGGCATGATTCATTAAAATGTAATAGATCACGAATTAGGAGAATAATTCTAGAATTGAATTTTCAGCGCACGATAGGAGTATGAAATAGAGGGAGTTTTCCTAATAACATCTCGTAGCCTCTCCATCATAATTGTGACACGCTTTACACCCATGAAAGGGACTCTACTGTATGTGACTTTTATACATTCGAGGATACTCTAAACCAAGTGCTCTGATACCAAGTTTGTCATGCCCCGAGTCTACACCCTGGGCGGAACATCATACTTGTGACTTAAGTCAAACCCTTGTCTATCATACACTGTGATTCTGAGTAAACATATATAGCGGAAGATTTAATGTAATAATATACAACATTTCAGGAAACAAAGTTGAAACATAAAGTTTCTAAAAAAAGCACTTGAAACAAAGATAAAAGTCTGAAACCATGTTTGTGCCTGAAAGCCAACTACAACTAACGAGTTACTGGGAAAAGCCCCCAGTTAACTCCAAGTCTAATTAAAAGAAATATAACTGAAAGAAATAATCTCCATCTTCAAAATATGACGACTCACCAATGATGCAACTGAGTGTTTGAGCGGGGTCTACTAATGGTGCTGAAACTGAGAGCCCGCAGTGGTATCATAAATTGATATAACATAGAAGTATGCATCAGTACTTTGAATGTACTGAGTAAGCAGGAGAATATAGTATTGGATATAAATAACTGAACTAAACTGACATGCAATTACCATTGAAATACTAAATTGAAATATTTGAATGATACTGAGATGGTCAAGATGACCCTATCTGATGGTCAAAGACATGCCCTAAGTATAAAATACTGAATATGAGATACTGTAATGAACTGATCTGAACTAACTAATCTGAGACTGAACTGAACTGACTTGCGGAAGATTCTATAACCGACATATAACCACGTGAGCTAGACGTAGAGTTCGATGTATACACCCTATCAGTAAGACCTAATATACCTTACCAGGGTATAAAGGCATTTATTGAAGATCACTGTCTGGGATATGAGGCCAACAAAACTGTAACCTATGGTGGCAACGTAGTTTTGGGAACTTTGGTGCGCTGGAACCCCGGTTTGCTCGGTGCTAATTTCTACTCCCTTTGGATAATCCTAACATGACTATTGTTGCCAAACTGAGCGCTCAAAATTGGGGCCCAAGACTAAGTCAGAGATACTTATCAAGAAGCACCCTAAGAGTTTTATCAGACCGAATCAAGAAACTAGTGTTCTAGGACTGGTCAGAGCTGCTTATTTTGAAGTTTCGTAACCACCTAAAGAACGAACTTTAATATGAAGTTGGGGTCCTAAGACTAGTCAGAGCTTCTTATCTGAAATTGTCATAACCTCCTAATGAACCACTAGCACATATATATACTGAGTATAATTCTGATAACTGGGAGGTACTACTAACACCTCGGGAATTTCTATAGTCAAACTGATCATCTGACATTTCTAACTAACACTGAGTATTCTAACATTTTGACTGAAACTGAACTGACAATAATCTGGCTGAGTTTCAACAAAACTAACAACATGGGAGTCCCCAACACTTATGAATTCAAGCAAAATTTCTATATTAAGCACTATTGAAGGATTCTAGTTTTCTACATACGAGAGCTAGGGCTAGAATCTACCTTACAGGGACAAGCACCAAGACAATTACAAATTGGTGGGAAAATATTTACAACTACTATAAAATAATATTTCACATGAATTAAACGAAGTCTGACTAATAGTTTCTCAACATACGCTAATTTCAGGGATATAACCGATAAAGAATAATAGGAGGAAATTTTGGGGACACAAGGGAAGAACTATTCTCTTGTTGAATTCCCACATACCTGAATAAGAAATTCTAGAAAAAATCTCTGAGAAATTCTGAGAAGAAAAATCGAACTCTTGCTCCTGCTCTATTCTTTTTTACTACATTCAACGCTTAGATTTTGAGGAAAGAGTGGAATGAAGGGTAAAAGGTAATTCTACCTATTTAACTACCTACTATTCAAACCCAAAACGACGGGGTTTAATCATTAAAAAGGGTAAATTACCAAAGTAACCCTGTAAGAAAGAATTCAAAACTGGCCAACACTGAACGATGGGCATCAAATTGGGTCGTTGGTCTAAAGCACGGCCCGTTGGAATTATCCGTTGTACTGTGCCCAAAAACTGGGCTTATTGGAATTGGACTACGGGAGGTTACCAAACCTTGTTGGAAGAACCAACGGGTCATTGTATTAGCTCGTGGTCGACACTTCTTGGGCCTGGAGCTTGGCGATGGGTGGAAACGCCAGGTCATTGGTGGTAACCACGAGCCGTTGACTCAAATTGTTGCTTCTCAGAACCATTTCAACCTTCTCTTGAATTCCAATAATGACTAGCTACAACGGGTCGTTGGTAGCTGAATGTCTCATTATTTCTGGGGGGAAACAACTTCTAGGAAAACCACAACCCTTAGAACGGTCTGTTGGCACCACCAACGACTCATTTTTTTGGTCATCTGAGGTAAAATTTTTATGGTTTTTTAGTTGAGTATGAGTTTTTTGTCTATGAAAGTTTTGGGGGGTTACAAAATCGTTCTAGGTATATGGATGGACCTGATCCCGATGAATTTATGAAAACAAGGTGTAAGATCATTTCCTAAGTATAATGAGTGCATTATATGATAATTAATGTCATAAGGAGCCTCTAACACAAAGTTAGCTGAGAACCTCCTTACCGATTGAGTGTTTGTATAAGTTCTTATAAGATTCAACTTCAAATGACTATAGCTTCTATTTTACAAAATGTTTTTGGGTGATTCAGCATATGAAATTGAAGCCCATTGAGTCTTCTTTCCAACACATCTGACCTTGTTCCAAACGGAGTTCGTAGCAAAACGTTATGAGCAATTTAGTGAAGCTGCAACAGGCATTGTACGACTCTCAGTGTGAGTCGTACAATCAACCTACGACCCGTATTGTTGGTCGTAGCAACTGCTAGTTACAGGTTTTATTTCAATAGTTTTGGGGCATTTTGGTAAACTCCTATGCTTCTAACTCCTAAGTGACATCATTTTGGACTTTCTTTAGGTCAGATTAAAGGGTTAAACATAGCCTAAATCCTTACTCTCTTCAAACATGCTTAGATTAGATTTTCTCTCAAGAAGGAGCTAGGATTCATCACCTCCAACTTCTCAATTCGTCTTGGATCTTCAAGACAAGACAAGGGATAATCAAATAAGATATGTAAGGCTATAAATGAGAGTTCCTTTCACTCTCATGCTCAAAATTCCTCTCAATTCCATGAATTCCAATCCTAGATTCATGTGAAATTCTCTATGATCTATCTATGGGTCAGTTTCCTTTATGTATTAAATCATATTTTATGATCTATGAGAAGATTTTATAATTTTTTTTACTATTAATTTATAGTTTCAACTTCTAATTAAATTATGCCCAATTATGTAATCTTCATGAAAAGTCAATTTATGGTTCCATTATATCTCGATCTTCTTAAGCCCTAAATTATGATTTATAATTTATGATATGATTTCTCTCAAGTACTAATCATCGATTTATGAATATCAAGTATATACATGTTTTAAAAATATGCAAGAGTTTAATGATTTATGGATTTACGACTATAGTCGACTCACGAGCCTTACTTCATGGCTAGTTCACGTATTTAAAGCATGCTTATGATTATCATGATTTTAACTAGCCTATGAACTCTCATGTATATTATCCTATAAGAATTGTATATGTTTTTGGAGTAGTATTTAGCACCGAATAGGTTTGGGTCTCAGGTTTTGCCTCGAGTCTAAGAACTACGTGCCACAGTAGGTCATGATGGGACCTCCCTTGTGACTGTCCCCTTTGCCCGAATGGGCCTTTCATGAGTTATATCACACCTTTATCATGGTTCTACCCTTGGAAAGGTACAAACAGCCTCCTGACTAGGGGTTTACAGGTCGGGCTCCATGTGTGCTCATATGGAGCATGTAGATTGTAAGAATCTCCTACTGTTCCTCATGGTTTACACATGTTTATGATTATGCACTTTGTCTCAAGTCATGTTCAATAAAGTTTTTCTCTTATGATTATGATTATGGTTAATTTACGAATGTTTTGAAAACCTTGAGCCTTATGTTTACATTATGGTATTTACATTACGATCATGTTGTCGTACTCTTATGAACTTTTATGTATTTTAAATTAGCCGTTTTACTTACCTTTCATACTCAGTACATTCGACGTACTAACTGCATACTCTATGCTGTATCGTTTCATAATACCGGCTCCGATATCCAAACTCAGTACTGCCGCTAGTCATACTTCTGGAGTTAGCACTTCTGAGTCCCAGTTGGTGAGTCCTCATCTGTCGAGGACCCTTTTCTCTTCAGTCATGTAATGTATTTTCAGTTTAATACTATAGTGAGTTAGTTGGGTTCTTGTCCCATCAACTCGTCGGTAATAGAGGCTTTTTGGACATAGTATCTATTCAGCTTCAGACTCCTGTATTATATTCGGATGTTAGGTTATGTTTAGACTCCCTCAATGTTTATTATGTTGATCTTCCATTTATATTGATTGATTTAAATGTTACATTCATGTCATGGGTCGACTTGGAGCCTCTTGGGGTTCCTTGTCCCATGTCTCGATCCGGGCCTATGTTTGGGTCGTGACATTTTAAAAAATGGGAGTTCTAGGTTTTAAAATTGAGTTTGTAAATTGGTATCTAATAGATATTGTATTCTGTGGCAAGAAACCAAGTTTAAATTGGTTACTATTTTTTTCTTCAACAAAATTCCAAGTGGAGTAAAAAGAACGCTTGCCAGATTTGCTACTAAGATTAAGCAGAAGCACAGAGGATAAGAATGAGAAGATTAGGAGGGATGAGCCAGCAGATATATATATCAAAGCAAACTATTTTGGTCATTTGCATTGTAATGACTTTCTTCTTTCATTGCTATGAATATTCTCCATGCATGTTTTGGCATAATGAAAATAAAAAAGTTTTCACCATGATATATTCTTCTAAATATTTCGAATTTTATACAGAAAATTCTTACTCTTGAATTCCCAAGTTGTGTGACACATAAATTAGAAGACCTAATCTAATTGATCCCAAGCTCTGAGACTTTTATTCACTTGACCAATATTATAAGATTGTTTCTATGGAATCCTAACTTTTTTTCCCTACGAATCTTTTATAAGTTGCTTCTAAACACTTAAGTATAAGAGAGCCTTTACGTACACTATTAGGTTATTTAAAAGATATCTAATTCTAATTACCTATATGTTAAACCCTTAACCTGAAAAATAAGTTAGATAGCTTGTTATAATAAGCTAAATTGCACTGATAGCACAAAAATTATTTATGTTTCTATGTATATAAGTTTAATTAGTACTTCTATTTGTTGAAATATGTGTGTGTACTATTTTAAGATATAAGGGGGTGTACTAGATAGATCACAGTTGGATAATCTATATGAAACAGAATTGACAAGACCACATACATATATATGTCAATACCAAATCATAACTAAATGAGTTTTCAAAATACCATGAAGAAATACTAACCAAAAGATGAGGATATTACATGTTAAAGCATCCCTGGCACATGACATCCTACAACAAATAACCAAACCATACGTAATTTTCAAAATCCAAAACTATACATAAACAGGAGAATCATTTTTGAATTGATTAAAAAAAAGGTACCATGACATACATGTAATGTCAGATTCTCCTGTGTAAAGTAACAAATTTTCTAAGCCTCACTAATAGATGTACTAACCACTTATTTCACCCCTTCAGTTCACTTTTTCCTATTCCTTCTACAAATCTCAGCTTAATGGATTAGAATACACAAACATAAAGGCACAATAATGACCAGTTCTTTCAATGCTATTGCAGTAGTTTATTTTTTTCAGCATTCAAAACTCTAAGATTATCCAAAACTAAAAACTAAACTAATTGATGTTGGGCATATTTTCATGCCTATTTTCCATGCTTTTACCCACATTTTTTCATGTTTTGAGTACATAATCCTTAATTTATTTTTAAATTCATGTATGTGAGTGTTTTACGTGCTAACAAATTATTTGAGCAGGAATCTAAGTAAAATGAGCTCAAAATGTTGCAAGGAATGAAGATTTGAGAATCTGATGGGTTTGGTGCTATGGTTGGTGCTCCGCACCAAGTCCAAAACTTTAAAAAAATAAATTCACAGTCTGGTGCTATGGCTGGTATAGAAACTTCTGTGAAAAAAAATCTCATGTTGGTGTTATAGCTGGAGCAGCACGCTAGGCCTATTCTTTAGCTGAAAATTGCTGAAAATTTGTCTAAGTAGTGGTGAGATAGGAGGGGCGGCATGCCAGACCCATTCCGAGGTAAAAAATGTTGATTTTTAAATCAAGTCTTGAAGGGCAGAAGCATCATTTGAAGGCTCATCTATAAATATAAGTCTTAGGTCATTTGTTACGTAGTTTTTGACTTTTGGGAGTAGTTTTTGACTGCTAGAAGTAGTCTTTGATCATTTTTATTCCGTAATTCATTCATGAAAGCTTGTAAGCTGTTTAGAAGGAAGAAAAGGCTCAACAACTAGGTTTTCACTTCCTTAATTCATATTTTCACGTGATGATAACTAAGTATATATTTTTCAACTTGTCTACGAGTGGCTAAACTCATATTCTAGAGGTGTGGCCATGGTGAATGGTTGAATTTTTTACAGATTAATTAAATTTAGTTATGTTTTAATATTATGGTTGTTTGTATTTATTTTTTTAATATTATTATTTATGAGATTGATTACCTTGTAAGTAATCTAATGGCTTTTGATTGAACTTGGAAAAGGGAATCGAAAGGGTTAAAAATAAATACAGAACTGTAGTTCAAAGATCCTTGAACCCATTGGTGATAGGATAGAAGTTGTTGCTGAGGATAGGGATATACCCTCAAACCCCGTTTAGTTAAAATACAAGTAGGAATAATCGTTGTTTCATTGTTCTTCTACGACCATAAGGATATAGGCGTTAGGGTTCATGAGGTAGTTTTTGGATGCTAGGGATAGTGGCAAGAAAAAGGATAGTAACTTGCAACTAACAAACATAGGAAGAATCATGCTAGTTTAATTACGGCTGATAAACTCAACCTGAAACCAACCAAGTGCCATTTCCCTAATCTATCATCATTATCGAAATACAATCATGCTTTCATACGTTTTAGTTAATGTTTACATTTGAAGTTTTAGCCGTTTAATTTTCCAAATCAGTCTTCATTTTGCTTGTTTCATAGATTAGTGAAATCAAAGTGACAACCTTATAAGGATTAAATTGACAAGTCCCTATGGGTATGATATTTGGACTTAACAATCCTATTTTGGAATGAAAGTGTTACACCCCGTAAAGTCTCGACATGGAGACGGCCTATTCGCATATTGGTTAAGAGTTTTTGAGTGCCATACATGCTAGGAAAAGACCCGGGGAAAGACCGGATAAGAGACTCGTCGAACCATCGCAGGAGGAGTCGGGGCAGAGCCCCTCCGCGATGGCGCCGTGTCACGGAGGCCCTGTCCAGGCCCAAGTATATAAGCCCTCACTTCGGTTTTTAATGATATAATTCATGTAATTTCAAGAGAAACCAAGGGAATACAGGGAGAACGAAGATTTCTTACCAATATTCATCCGATTACGCCGTCAAACGCGGTCCAAACTCAAATCGACTCAAGATACCGAGGTATTAAGCAGCAAGGAGCATTCCTACGGATTTAGTTTCGTGTAATTTGGCCGGCGAATCATCGTGCTACCGAGTTAAGGTAAGTGGAATTGCTCCAAATTAGTGTCAATATACTCCTAGCCCTAAAGTGAGTATTTCTCCCT
>JACEIK010008986.1:24456-35413 GCA_018107945.1 Datura stramonium
ATTTAATCCCACCCAATTAACCTATCTGCGACCCGACCCAATTAATTTAGATTTAATCTCGATCGTACATGATAAATAATCCAACGGTTATGATTAAACCCTACTTATTTCCATTATTATACCAAAACCCTAAACCTAATTTCCAATTTCCTCTCAAAAAGAACTTGAGCGACGCCTCCTCTCCTTCGTTTTCCCCGACCAGAAGCTTCAGCTCCGGCGATGCCGAGCATCTGCCGCCGCTGCTTCTTCTTCTCCGGTTAAATGCAGCACCACCGCTCACCCATACAGCCCCGTCTCTCTTCTCCATTGTCTTCAACCTCCAAGTCACTATAGCACCGTACAACCCCGTCTCCCTTCTCCATCGTCTTCAACCTCCAAGCCACCATAGCACCGTACAACCCCGTATCCCTTGTTCATCGTCTTCAATCTCCAAGCCACAGCCTCCATTATTTCCGGCAAGCCGCTGGAATCGGCAAATTCCAACGAAACAACACATCCTCACTCATCTCCGTTTCTTCTTTTGTTCGGCAGTCACCACAGATCTGCCTCACCGCCCTTTATCTTTTTTCTCTTCCTCCTCTCTCTTTCACCGATGGAATATCACCGTCCGACCACCACCCTCATACCAGTGGATGTCGCCGTCTCTCTTCCCTCCTCTTTTTAAACTTTTATTTCCTCCTTCGTTTTCTCTCCGGTGAACACCCAGTCGCCTCCCCTCTTATTTTCTCCCCCTCCACCTATTTTTTCTCCGGCGAAACTGAGGCAGAACCACCGTAATGCCACCCGGGACCAGACCTCCATTAACACAGCAGCCGCCCAAACTTACCCTTTTCTTCTTCTTTCCTTGTTCCTGTTAATCCTTTACTCTATGAACAGACTCGCAGATCTGAAATTCACAGAGTTTGAGCATTAGTTTTATTCAATTTATTCATATTATACGTGAGTATCCCCATAATTTATGAACATTGTATCAGCCGCAGTATTGTTTGTGTATTTTCTGTTTGGTGCTCGAGAATCATGACGAAGATTTAAAGTTAATTTAGTCTTGAATGGTGTTTTCTGAAATGCTTGCCTCCTTGTATCAGTATGTTACTCTGTGTTAACTAAATTGTTATGCTTTCTATATTTACAATAGATTTTCAAACTATTTAGAAGCTATTGAGTTATAATTACTTTGAATGATTGCCTCTCTTTTCCCCTAAAAAGTTCTATTGCTCTGATACACCAAATTGGTAGCTCAATTATTTTTACCATATACAATATGTACCTTATGCAATATGTAATGGCCCCTACTTATATATTTTGATGAACTGCAGCGTTTAATTGGAATATCGTGACCCAACAAAAGACAGATCTGTATGGTTAATTATTATTATTTTTCCTTCTTTTCTTCTTAACTAAATAAGTACACTTCTGCTCATTCTTACAACGGTGTTTTCCTTTACTTATAAAGGAAAACTCCCCTTTAATTGATTCTTTACGTCCTCTCTTCCCGAAATTAGGGAGACTGTAATAATTTACTTCTTTATGGTAAATCTTTTATATGGTTCTATCATGTTAATTAAGGAAAACATGTTTCCTAATTGATTCTGATTATGCTAGTTATGGTAAACATGTGACAATTTGCAGACTCATTTATTTTGGGTTCCATAATTTACTCTCCCTTTTATTTGCTTCCATCGATTTGGGTATGTTGAAGATATTGTGACTGATTTTCTCTCAATGATTCAATATTTGTTTAAATATGGCAAAATATGATTAATTTTAGATATTTTTATTTTTGATTTCGTTTATTGAGGGAAAAGATTTCTTGTGATTAATTTGGTTGAATGTTTTCCTTCCCTTTATCCCTTTTACTATCTAACTATATAAGCATACTCTCTATTCCTTTTATATTCATCGAACATTGAGATAAAAATCCGATAAGTATTTTATTCTTAATATTGCTCTACTCTGCGCTCTATTTTTATAATTCTTCTAACCCGCTTCAATGCATTGCTTGAAATTTTTAAGGTTCTCGTTATCTTGATGTGTTGAGGTCTGGGGTCTCAATTGTGGAAAGGTCTTTCGAATTATTGATACTTTGTGTTTGTTAGAATTGTTATTAACTGGTCAGTTTCATCTAATGCTCTATTTAAATTTCACTAATGTGTATTCTCTGATAGTTGATGTTTTTTTTATTTCATCACACGTGTCCGAAATTTTGTCTAATGTGTTTAAAAATTATAAATGTATATGCTTGTACAGAGTATAGCTTCAGTATAATTTGTTCAACAGGTTATTTTTTAATTGGGAAGAAGTGATGTCGGGATCGGAGGGGTTATATACTTAGTTATTTCAACTTTATTTTTAGATGCTATAATGTATTCATTTATTTATTTATTTTAGTTATTTTATTTAATATGTGATAATGTAAATGAACGCTGATGAATAGTGGAAAGGGGCTCATTAGGGCGGGGAGTTATATGTTTCTTTACTGCTTTCGTAACTACTAACTGAAAAATCACCTATAAAACATGTATTTTAGGAATAATATATCTATAGAAAATCATGCTCATACGAATTAACGCAATGATATATGCAACGTTAGCTATAAGGTTTTGTTTGAAAGTTTGTGTGCAATTATGTTAAAATCCGCATATGAGCCTTTACGTGCATCTACAAGGTTTGTTTTCCTTGAAGTTTGCTCATGATTGCCAAAATACAGTATCTGTTAGATAATTCTTCTATAGGGTTCAACTTTTCAAATTTTCAGAGTGATTCGAACAATCGTGAAACCAAATCATGTTTACTTTTTCCACCAGAAATCATACTCAATTTACTTGTTTTAATATGATTCTTCGTTTGCTACTAAATTTTTTTATAGATATCATATCTTTAGGTCTTACTAATTGCTTAGTAGATATGCTTATAGATATTGTCTTAAAATATATTGTAACTTGGGGAGTTCTGTGAAAACAAACCGAAGTTGAATCTGTTATGTTATGTTTAATATTTGATTATTTGGTATGAATAGTTAATTCTACAACACTAGACATCCTACCAAGTAGGTTTTTCATGAACGTGGTTAGAATTGAAAGCACTTAAAACTGATCATAGTAGAGGTACGTGTATAGAATGTAAATCAAATTGATGAAAGCATGCATGTATTCACGTTTTTGCTTATGGTATATTTTACTGTGCTTATATATTTACAATTATTAGTCTATTTCAGACTGACATTCGTTTTACATTAAATTTCATTTTCATTAATTTTTCCACGTTAAAAAAATATTCCTAGCCATATATGAAGTCTGGCATATCTGCCTTAGAGATTCACTTGCATATATTTAGAAATCATGCTCATAGGTTTAATGCAGAGGTCTATTTGAAACCTTTATATGTTAGTTATGTTAATTACTATTTATTTGATGTTCATCACCCTTATACAGCCTTAGGATTTTATACACCAAAATCCAAAATAGTTTGTTCGACGCCTCTTGGACATTAAGCTTGGGATGGATAGACAAATGTGTAGGGTGTTAGTTTTTCTTTGCGTAGAAGCGTTTTTAGATTAATAATTAATTAATTAGGTGGGTAGTTGGAAAATAATAGTTAGTGTTCGTTGAATAATACGAGCAATGAACATTGTTGCAAAGTATTATTTGAGTTGCACGGATGATTCCATTAGGTTAAAATACCTCTCCCTTTTTTAATTGTAAAACTATGTTTGGCCTGATTTCCTTTATGAATATAGGTGCCTCTTTGAGTTTAGGTCTCATATTTTCAAATTTCTTTTATTTGTTAAGTTTTTCTATATTTGTTTGCCAAATATCTTTAATTGTATGAATTTTTGAATTTGTAACCTTCTTTATTTTTGATCAATTATCAATCTTTCTATCTATCGTTGTAAAAAATTAATATCAATCCTTGTTATTTCTTTAATCATCCATTGTATATTATAGTAATTGTTAAAATAGTAAAAGATCTCTTTGAATATACTGCATCAAGATTCTTTCTTCTTGCTTGTCTGGAAATTATTATTTTTACATATTCTTGCATTTATTAATTCTGTTTAAATTTAAATAACTTAAGTTAAAATCGGTATTCGTGTTGCTCATTAGTTAACCCCACATAGTTAACGAATCCGGAATGGACCTATATTTATGGATCTCGAAAGGTGCTTTATATCTTTCTTTCGAGGTGACTTGAACCCTTATCCGACTCTAGGCTAGTTTAAACAAAATCTTAGTGTAGAATGGTGTCTAACACACATCAATTCGTTAGGTGACGATTATTCGATTGAAGTATCACAAAAGAGTTGTCACATGTTGAGTTTTGCTTTTCGCGAGAAAAATGGGGTGCGACAGCATGATGTTTCTATTGGGGATTTTTGGTTTCTAATCATAGCGATTTTATTGTTACGTGGGATTTAATTATTTTAATTTATTTTGTCATTTTATTCTTTTGTGTGCATCTAATATTGAATGATATTTTCCTTAAATGTCTATTTTCTTTCTATACTTGATATTATATTTTTGCCCTTTTATTATTTACTACCTTCTATATTTGATTGCCTTCTATACATGAACTTTTTCTTTGTTTACCAAATTTTGTATTGTTGCTTCTCTAATCATTTCACTTACACACTTGATAACGGTTGCGTGGTTTCAGGGTCGTTCACTTTTAAATATTCGTGTCGAAGAATATCTCGTGATTTGATTGATCAGCGGTGTTTTGACAATTATGAACCTCCTCACTCTCAAGTTGTCCGCTTGAGGGACCTGTGTCTTTAACAAATCATTTCCTAGCATGTCTTTTCATTTGTCGCCTTTTAATTTATTTTAGTTACATGTATATCTCTCTTTCCTTATTCCCCATTATTTGTTTATTTGACATGTCTGTAACTTGTTATATTTAGTTTTTGATTTAATAATTATTATTATTTGTATTATTATTTTTATTTGTATCACCGCTTTTATGTGCTATATGTTATTATAATTGTCATTTCGCTCATCTCCCTCCATTTGAAACCTCTTTTCTTTCTTTTGAGAAAGGTTGCGTGGTCACAAGGATGTTCATTCCTAAAACATCCTTGTCGGAAAATGTCCTATGGATTGGTCGATCAGCGGTATTGTCGACAGTCATAAGATTTCTTATTCTCAGGTTGTTCACTTGAGAGAACCATGTCTATATCCACTCTCATAAGTTAAATCCTGAAAATGATGTTTGCATAATCTGTGTGCATTTTTCTTGTATTTATTTTCTAGAATAAGTTATTTTTCTCCTATGCCTAACCCTTTTTGTTATTTCTTTTATTTGTTTTCATATTTAAAATATTTCTTTTACATGATTAATCTGCTTACTTAATCCATTTATACGTTTTCATGTTAATATTTAATTCCTTTCAACTATTTCTTTATTTGTTTCCTAGAATAAGTTATTTTCTTCCATGTTTAACTTTTTCTTATTTTTTAAAATTTGTTTCTTTATTTAAAATATTTCTTTTGCATGACTAATCCGTTTACTTATTTCCTTCCTTGTTAATGTTTAATCTTTTCGATTATTTCATATCTATTGATTTCTTAATTGTTTACATGTTACCGCTTTTAATTATATATTAATTAGTATATATCTGCATGTAATTGTTATCCGTCCATACTTCTCCCACTTGAGAACGTCTCACGATCACACACTGTACATACGAGTTGAGCTTTGCACTTCTCGAAAATTTTTTCCAAAGTTCATTTAGAGAATTGATATATACGTGGGTGAATGAATAGTTTTACTACCATGTGATCACGTGCCTTCTCGCATGAGAAAACCTTTCAGTCCGTGTCTACCCAATTCTTAGAAGTCTAGGTCATATCATGCATGCATTATTCCTAGGAGGTTTTGATACTTTTGGTGTATTAAGACTGATAGTTAGACCTTTCCCAATGTCCCAAATGGGTTTAAGACCCTAATAAGAGATATTATCACACTTTTTTGCGTTTCGTTTTGAGAAGTAAATATATCTAAATATGTAAACTATTTGCTCCTTAGGAGGGAAGGGCGAAACTAACATTTTTATAATGTAGGTTATAAAAGACTAATTTATGTTGTGTAAGCTGATGAAGCAAATAGGAGGAGCCTTTAAATTTAGATTATAGCTATATTTCTTTTATAATTATTTATTTTTTTTATTCGTGTAATATTTCGTTATGTAAAATAAAGCAAATTATTTATATTGGGTACTTTAGTGGGAGAAAGTAGGATGATACATTTTGGCATGTTTGTCTCTCAGAATTCACTAGGCCTACCTTTGGCACAAAGAGTTCACAATTCATTAGGACGTGGTAAATTATTCGCTACATGTTAATTTGAGATATGTTTGTGTAATTATTTCTTATTTTATTTGTCTTCGTCCTTTGATTTCTAATCGTTATATAATGCTAGAATCATTTCGTGCTTATACTCTCTCAATCTTATATAACTTACACTTTTAGACCCAAAACATACAATTCTGGAGCCTAGTTCCAATTGTTTTTCTTTCATCAATATTAGTTTATGTATCTTTCAAAATAGCCTCTTTAGCATACATTCTTTTGCAGTCATATAATCATCTTATTTGTGCAAAATAAGTTCAAACTCCACTTTAGTTGATATTCTTCCCATTAAGTTTTTGATATCTCATCAATCTCCCATACCTTTGTCTCATCTTGAACAAGCATAATTCATCATTTTTAACTCAGCAGTACATATCTCCTTTTATTTTAATCAAGGATCTGATTGTCCGGCATATGTTGGTTTTGCTCATTCCATTGACTTGCTAAATTAGTTAGCGCCGTCACCATCTATTTGTTCAGAATTCTCTAGCATTTGTCAGCATCACTCGTTTAAAATTGCGATTTTCATCACTTTATTCGTGTCATGCCTTGAATTTTGCATTGTGTTAGAGTTTAAAATTTTGCTTATTTGGTTTAAAACTCTTTAAAGCGTTTACTGTTTGGATGTTATTAATATTATTATTATTACTCGTGATATGTGTTAACTAGTGTTTGCATTTGATTTTCTTTTTCTTAATTGATTGTCAGGTATTTGAACATCAACTCAATTGAGAATCCGCAATTTGACAAAAAGTCCAACATCCCAAATAATTCTAGTCCTATTTTTAACACAAACTTTGGTCCTCCCCCAACACAAGGTATCTTTTCGACAATACCTCTCCGTCTAACCCCATCTCTTACACTCCCTCAACATATTCTTTCATTGCATGCCCATCTTGTCACTTTGCAAGGCATGACAACACCCGAAGGCGAGATTATGACACTACGGAAAGAGTTCAATAACTTGAAAAAGATTGTGGATGAGAAACTACGCTCGAGAGATAATCCAGATTTAAGGTATAAGAAGTTGTGCCTACACCCAAGTGTTAAGTTTCTACCAGGATATAAGATTCCAAAATTCAACATCTTCGATGGGCACGGAGACCCAATCGAACATCTGAAGGACAATTACGACAGATTAGTTGAAATTGTACATGATGAAGCTCTCCTAATGAGATTATTTATGCAAAGTCTGTCAGGAATGACATTCACTTAGTATGTCAAGCAAGACTTCAACAAATGGCATACTTGGAAAGATATGACTCGAGATTTTGTAGAACAATACAAGTTTTAACACTAAGGATGATTCGAAATTTCTAGATTTACTTGAAGTAAGGAAAATGGCTCACAGATCTTTTGAGGAATATGTGAGACGATGGAGGGGAGAAGCTTCTAAGATACGCCACTCCCTATCTAAAGAGTAATTAGTCCAATATTTTACCAAGTCACGAGACAGTATATACAGTAAATACTTATATTTCACAATTATTCACAGCTTCGCAAGTCTGATTCGAATTGGAAAAGAATTGGAATATGACATTCGAACTGGAAAAATTATTGATATTGCCACAACACAAATAAGTTCTCGAGCATGAGAAAGTCCTCCAAATAAAAGGAAAAAAGGTATCTCAACCACTATTCCTCTGCCACAACACGATCAGGATATTAAAGAATGTGCAGCACTGAGGTACAAGATACAAGATTTTATTGAGAAGAGAAAGATAATAGTGTATCAAGGACCAATGGATTGTGGTTACATCACTCATGGAACAATCATAGTTCAAGATGATCCGACAAAGATAGTTCTGAGATATTTGACAAGGAAGCACAAAAGGAACTGATGAAGACGAGACCATCATGAGCAAAGTGCCTTCATTCGTCCTCCGTCCACTTTATAGCTTTCCCATTTTATTCATTCTCTTTGTACTTCGAACTACGTCTGACCTGATTCGTTTTGGATACGTAGGCAGTCTATTTTTGGGTTCGGTCTGAATCAAATAAAACTTTCTTTCTTTCATAGCCAAATCAAATATCTTGCTCACATCCAAATATAAAATCCATGGCAATTTCATTGGACCCTTAAACGTCAAATGTGGGTTCAGAACTGAATCTTGATATTCAAATATAAGACAACCATTCCTTTTGAACTGATAATTCTGTTTGAGTGAGGCAGGAATATAAAATCCTTATGTCAAACTAGGGCAGAAATTTTTGAGAAAACCTTAAAAATCCCACAAGCAGGCAACAAGGAGATTTGCGAAACACTCTGCATTCTAAACTAGCGCAGAATTTTTTGAGAATTTCTCAAAAATTTCACCAAAGTGCAAAGTTCATAGAGGTCAAAACAACGACGAGGAGCAAAGGACATGCAAAGGTACGTATTCACCTTGTCTTTAAAACTGACAAATTTTCTTTGAGTATAGGGACATCCTGCCACAAAATATTCTCGTAATCGAGAAGGACCTATGCCTTTTTCAAAAGGATAGATTATTTTCAAGCTATTATTATTTCCTCTAGATTCAAGTTTTTATTATGACACTGTATCAAGCTATTACTATGTCTTTGGATCCAAGTTATCATGCCACCAAGTCAAGCTGCCATTGCTAAGTGGCTATCATGCTACTATTATTCAATCAAGCCCGTGTTATGTTACTTTCAACCTAATATTCAAGTTATTATTATGTCATGCTACTATTGTATTATCCAACCAGGTTCGCTATACTACTATTCAGATTATTATTATGCCACTATCACACCACTATTTCAATCAGGTCACTATTATGCTACTTTCAAATCACTATTTCACAACCTTCATGCTACATATTTTGCTTATATCAAGCTACGATTATTATTGTGCTACTTTGGGCTCTCATTGTGCTATTGTCGAGCCCCTATTGTGTTATTGTGCTACTTCAGGCTATCTTTGTGCTATTGTTGAGCTCCTATTATATTATTGTGTTACTTTAAGTTGTCATTGCATTACCTTCAAACTACTATTGCGTCACTGTTATTATGTTACTTTCAAGTTACTACTTGCTACTTTGATGCCATTGTTTTTGCTACCTACCCCTGCTACTGTGAATTCAGCTACTGTAATCTGAGCCTTTGAAATTATGCTACTACAATTGGGCTTGTCCGCCCTAAAAATGAATATTTTGAATTAGTCTGCCCTAAAATAAGATATTTTGGGCTTGTCCGCCCTATAAGGGTTCGTCTGCCCTATAAATGGACATTTTGGGTTCGTCTGCCTTATAAATGGACATTTTGGGTTCGCTTGCTCTATAAATGGACATTTTAGGTGCGTCCGCCCTATAAATGGACATTTTGGATTCATCCTCCCTATAAATGGACATTCTGGGTGCGTTCGGCCTATAAATGGACTTTTTGGATTCGCCTGCCTTAAATATGGATAATTGGGTTTAGTCCGTCCCAAAATAGGATATTTCGGGTTCGTCCGTCCAATAAATGGACATTCTGGGTTCGTCCGCCTTATAAATGGATATTTTGGGTTCGTTCGCTTTAAAAATAAAAAATTGGGTTAGTCCACCCTAAAATAGGACAATTGGGTTCGTCCACCCTAAAATGAATATTTTTGGTTCATCCACCCTAAAATGGACAATTGAGCTCGAGCATTGTATTTTGAGCCCTATAATTATTTTTGAGCCATGTGATTTATATTTTGGGCCCTATGATTTACATTTCGAGCCCGTTATTTGTATTTGAGCCCCTCAGTTCTGAAATAAGATGATTGAGTTTATCCGCCCTAAAATAGGATATATCAACTCTACATAGTTTTATATGTGTATTCGAGTGCTAACAAGCTCATCTAAGTTTTGCAGGTATCCTCGAAAAATTGAAATCGGAGCAGATTTTCTAAGATTCCTCGGAAATTATATTTTCCCCCCGTTGCTATTTCTTCTGACATTGCTCTTATATTATTAATCATTTTATCTAATAGTTTTAAAGTTTGTAGGTGCAAATGCAATACTAGATCTTTAGTCAAATGGAAAATAGTTTTCGCTTCCATTTCCCTTGTTAACCTTCCATCCTCAAATAACTCTCATTCCGACATCATTGCAAGATGACATTAAAGTAACAATTCATACGCTTCTCTCATCTCTCCATTCTTATCACCTCGTATTACTTTCGATTTTATTCAAGGCTTGTTCCATTAATTTCTTTTAGGAATTTCGTTCATCCTTAAAATCTAGAACTACACGCGGCCTAATTCTCGTGAAACTCGAGATATATAGGCGACTTGATACCAAAGTATCAGCCACAATATATTCACGACTCTATACTTCATTTCTCCTGGTCCCACCGAGATCGTTCCCTCGTCGGATTAAATTGACTACTGAGTCAATGTTCTTTGCTCGACAATTCATTCTTCATTCCCGAGAAAAGAAGGGGCAATCGTTGACACCCTATTTTGACCTCCCTTTGCTCCGTCTAAGTTGTTTATCAATGTATATATGCATATTTTAAAATTATCATTTTTACATAATTGTTTAGTTCACATCCATAATATTTTAGTGTTAGTTATCGTATATAATTAGCTTTGTCTACTTATTTATTTGCACATCTTTCAAGTTATACTTTAAAAAATATAT
>JACEIK010008987.1:41417-56624 GCA_018107945.1 Datura stramonium
CTAAATAATAAAATTTAATTATCAATATAAATTAATTAATTTAATTTATATGTGTAATCTAAAATATCTATATTTTGTAGATGAATCATCATTTGTGGATGTATGGTAACTAATGCAAATCGTGGGGGTAAGAGATGGATTTGTTGAAGGTGTTAGAGGATTTATCAACCATGCAATCAAACTAATAGGTTGATTAGGTGTCCTTGTAAGCGATGCAATTGCATAAAGTTTTTTAAACCTAATAAAGACGTAGTTCATATTTACTATTATGGGTTTAAACCTAGATATTTTATGTGTATTGATCATGGTGAGACTGATGGAGAGAATAATATATTTTATAATTTGATCGGTGAACGTAGTAGGTCTGCACATGATCAAAGTAGTGTTCAACATCATAGAGTGCATGAAATGGCTAATGATGCATTCAGGATATAACATGAGATGGAACCCGAATAATATTTCGAAGAAACACCCAATGAAGAAGCAATGCACTTCTACCAACAACTAGAAGAGGCTAGTTTTCCACTATGTGTAAGGAGTCCACATTCTGAGTTGTCCATTGCAGTTAGACTAATCAATATCAAATCAGGTTGGAGTGTTCCTCAAGCTACTATGGACTCTTTGGTTGGTCTTTTGCGGGAACTAGTTAACCCTGAGTTGAACATACCTAAGAATTTCTATCAGGAAAAGAAATTGGTTTTCAAGTTAGGATTTTCGTATGATAGAATTCATTATTATGAAAGCGGTTGCATATTGTTCTATAAGGCTGATGGTGATTTAGAAAATTGTAAGTTTTATGGACATGCTTGTTTAAGCGGACTCTTGGTGGGAAGATGGTTCCAGTGAAGGTGATGCATTATTTACCTCTTATACCTCGATTACAGAGGTTGCACGCGTCGATGAGTTCTACTCCTCATATGAGATCACACTGTGAGAATAGAAGGGCTCCTGGTGTTATGTCTCATCCATTAGATTGAGAATCTTGGAAACATTTTGATAGAACTTATCTTAATTTTTTAATGAATCAAGAAATATTAAATTAGGCTTGTGTGTAGATGGTTTCATAGCATTCTCTATTTCTGTTGCACCCTACTCTTGCTGGCTTGTATTCCTTACTCCATGTAATCTTCCACCTAAAATGTGTATGACAAATCCCTACATATTTCTAAGTTGTATTGTCCCGAGTCCCTATAATCCAAAAAGTTTAATTGATGTTTATATGCAATCTTTAATAGACAAGTTAAAATAATTGTGGTCTGAAGGTGTAGTGACTTATGACATATCAACTAAGCATAATTTTCTTTTGCGTGCTTGTTTAATGTGGAATATAAATGATTTTCCTACATATGAGATGTTGTCTGGTCGGATGACTGCTGAAAAATTAGCTTGCTCGTATTGCATGGAAAATAGTAAAGCATACATATTAAAACATGATCATAAAAATTCATGGTTTGGTTGTCATCGTCGGTTCTTGCTAATGAATCACGAGTTTAGAAGAATGAAATATGTTTTCTGATAGAATAAGATTAAAAATGATTTGTCACCTCCGTTATTTTCAGGAAATTAAATTTTGGAGAGATTTTGTCACTTGCCAAAAGTTATAGAAGCTACACCTTCTAGACTTCCTGGATATGGTGTTGGACATAATTGGATAAAATAGAATATATTTTGGGAGTTGCCGTATTCGAAGGACAACCTTCCACGACACAATCTTGATATGACGCACATTGAAAAAAATTATTTTGATAAGTTGTTCCACACAGTGATGAATGTTAAGGGTAAGACAAAAGATAATCCAAAGGCCAAAATGGACTTAAAAGAATATTGCAGAAGAAAGGAACTATGACTGCAGGAAACACACAATAATTAATTGTTAAAGCCCAAGGCGATCTTTTCATTCACATTCGATGAAAAACATGAGATTTGTGAGTGGGTTAAGAATTTGAGGATGCTTGAGGGCTATGCTTCAAATATGGGGAAGCGTGCAAATATAAATGAAGGAAAGTTTTGTGGTATGAAAAGCCATGATTGTCATATTTTTATAAAAACTTTGATTCCTATTGCATTTATCCAACTACCTGATATGATATGGAAGCCAATCATAGAGGTAAGTTTGTTCTTCAAAGATTTTGAGCAGCAAGTGCCAAGTTTGAAAAATAGGCCAACCCGCAATAATGACGGTGATATTGATCCCAGACACCCTGTCAATTTCAATTTTTAATCAATCAGGTCGAGGTTCTAAAAAATGATCTAGAAGAGGTTTGAGTAGTACGAAAATACAATCTGTTGTGACACATGTTTTGCTTAATTTCCCCGAGATACAATCATATCTTAAGTAAGTTCTAAATGATGTTATTGAATAATATCATTTAAATACTAAGGGTTAAACTAACAAAAATTATCAATTTATTGAACAGCTACTTTTGTAGGCCAGTGGAGTAATGATTACATATACACGAGGTTCTCCTATTGGCTGGAAGACTATGTATGTAACAACCTGCATGTCGTTACAAGGGGAAGGACTTAAAATACTTGAAAAAGCTAGAATATGTAGTAAATGGCTGTGAAATGAGATAAGTATTAAAAAGATGCTTTTGGGGGAGCTATTGATTTTGGGGGACCGCTACAGCATTAGAATATCCACTGCAGCGAGACCGTGGTGACAATTGGAGTTCCGCCGTAACAAATTAGGGAATTAACCATCGGAGCCACCGTATCGGTTTCCCAACCGCTGTAGAGGGCTCACTACAACTGAAATATGACCGCTGCAACAAACAACATGAATCAGTATGGGTTTAAGTGAAATTTCTAGGGTTCTACCCCATTATTTCCGAAAACATGATTAGAAGGGTTAGAGGCAATTTCCTCCAGAGCGGTGAATTCGTATTCCAAAGTAAGTTTATTGATTCTCAATCTCAATAATGGTTATTGATGACCCTAGAATTCATGAAAACCCTTTAATGGTAGAATTTTAAGTTGAGAAAACCCTAGGTTGATAGACTAGGGCTGGATTATGGGGAGTTAATGGGGTGGTTTGATAAGAGGGTTGAGGTGTATTGACCATTTCTCGAGGTTTACTTGCCTGAGAACATCGGTTACTCGGGAATCGGGACCTAGAACTAGGTCAAATTGGGGTTTTTACTTTTGAAAGTGCCCTGAAGGGAAGGGTTTGAACTTCTAGGACCCTTATTCGAAGAGTAAATAATTAAATTACTCTATATTGTTGTTGTAGATTTCAAACTTTCTGAAGTGTTGAGAAAGGGCAAGGCTCCTGTGGAGTAGCTGATGTTCCGTACCCAAAAATCAAGGTAGGTTATGGTTTAAGGGAAATAGATGTTATTTAATGGAATATATGTTTTTTACAATGATGATATGTTATTGGTCTTCGGACATTACCTGTTATGAAGTTTTCCTATTGATTGAACTGTAGAAGTACTACAGATATGATGTGGTCTGTAAACTGTTATAAAATTGTATTGAATGGTTAAATGAAGTTCCTTTGCATTGCTATTAATATGTTTGATTGTTGTATTTATGCAAGAGAGGGAGTAGATTGTAACTCCTGAGTGATTAAAGAATTCACCTTGTATATTCAGTTGAATGAGAATGGTTAAGGATAGTAATAATATCCTAAGATGGGAGGCTTATGCTCGAGGGGAGCATCCGAATGAGCATATGAGTGGGAGTGGGTACCACATCGATACAGTATGTGAATTTCTATAGTCCCTTGCAGGTAATGACTGAAAGAGCAGAAATAAGACCCTCTAGCATGTGTGTATATAGACTTTGATTATGGAGTGTTTATGGGGACATGACAGAGGCGTGTGCCTGATATGTCACCCCTTGTTCTATTTTATGATGTTTTTGTAGCTTATTAACAGTTTTGGAATGAGTATGTGCTAGATGGTTGAGTGTAATTGATGATCCTGTAATTGTGAATGGAATGAGAAAAGTGGTAAAAGATCCTAAGTTTTATTCAGTGCGATGACTAAAGATGTTGATGTTGTTATCCTTGTGACGAAATGCTTAAACTGCCTGTGATGCGGAGTAAATGTGAATTGGTGCCAAAAGCTCATATGTCATTTGATTGAATATCTGAATGTGTGAATGGTTGAAAACTGGTGAACTGGTGAAAGGTGCAACTAAGTCGAGCTACTACCTCGAGCAGTACCGCTGCAGCAAAACTACTTCTGCTGCAATGAGACCGTTGTAGCGATCAAGAGACTGTTGCAGCGAGAAGTCCAATCCAATGAGCAGGCTGGTTGTCACCTGTGCAGATTCATTGTACTTGAAATTTTTATTATGCTTATGTATGATGTTTGGGAATAGTTTCATATTATTGTTGCCTTAATTATGTGTTATTATATAAGGTTGACCGATGATGCCTACCAGTATCATGCTTTATACTGACCCTATTCTTGCACTTATTTTTTGAGTGTAGATTACGATCAAGGAAGCTCTTCTCATCCCTACCTATAGACAGCAGCGATTCCTCTGAAAGATTAGCAATGCGGAATGGGCCGATTCACTCCTCCTTCGAAGATGTCTCTCTTTCAAACATTTCAGCATTTCTTTTTATTTAGTTTAACATTCCTAGACTGTAGGTAGATGTTGAAGTGCAATGACTTTCGGATCTTGGAAAAATTTAGTTGTGTTAGTTTAGTTGGTAATAACAACTTTTGGATATTGCAATTTTTTTTATTTTATTACATTGTTATTTCTTCTTGGGTGGGTGATGACAAGGTAGTTGTTGGAAATCATTGGTTCGCCCACCGGGGGTTAGTGTGGGTGTCAATCACGGTCATTTGAATCGTTACAAAGTTGGTAAGAGCTACAAGTTCGTCAATCTTGTTGCACTAATACGGTTCTAGTAGAGTCTCATGGATCGGTGTAGAGATGTTTATAACTTCTCTTTGAGATGATATAGGATTGTAGGAAAACTCCTTTCTTGTCTATTTTCGTGCGATTACTTGATTCCAATTGGTATCTGGTGATCCAAATTGATATTGAACAACTGTTATTTCTTCTCCCACAGATGGTGAGTACACGTGCTAACGAAGCCAAAAACGTAGCACCCGAGCGAGTAGCAGTAGCAGCAGCAGTCCGTGGCAGAGGAAGGGGCCGAGAACGCGGGCGAAGGCCTTCCCCATCGTGAGGAGGGGCTCGCGCTCCTACTCTTGTAAGAGAGTGCTTGGCATCTCCGGTACTGCCCGTTGTGCAATAAAGGGTGGCATAGAAGTGGAAGTACCGGCTTAAGGAGAGATTCCGGCCGCTCCAGCATTCTTCAAGGTTCTGGATCATGTTCTTAACCTCATGAGTGGCCTCATGGGGCAGCAAGCAAGCAGGGACCCAGCATGGGGCTGCAGTGGCTCCTCGTATTGATGACATGTTTGAGGCAGTCATGTTTCCTCGGTCGGTGGTTGGGCCAGTGATGATAGGGCAAGAGCATGATTTGTTCTGGAGGTTCACCAACATGAAGCCTCGTGGGACTGAGGAAGAGGACGCCTATGAATTTATTATTGATTGTCATGAGAGGCTCCACAAAATATGGGCAGTGGAGAAGTATGGGGTGGAATTCATGACCTTCCAGCTGATGGTTGATGCAAAGCTCTGGTGGAGAGCTTTTGTGGAGTGCAAACCAGTAGGGCCACCATCGCTGGCTTGGACCTGGTTCTACTCCACATTCATGGAGAAATATGTACCCCGCACCTTGAGAGATAGGAGACGGGATGAGTTTACTACCATCAAGCAGGGAAGCTCTTCTGTTGCAGCATACAAGGACCGATTTCATTCACTATCCAGGTATGCTTTACCCTACTGCCCACAGAGGAAGAGAGGATCAGACATTTGTCAAGGGCCTAAATGTGGGTCTCCAGTTATTAGCCCTTCAGATGGTCTTCTCAGGTAAAACTTTTCAGGAGGTGGTAGAATATGCGAAGAATATAGAGGTCATGAAGCAGGAGGGGTATGCAAAGAATGCCAAGAAGAAGGATCAGAGGGTGGATTCCTATAGTGGCATTGTTGCTAGGACTTCGGTACTGCAGGGTTTCTCTAGGAGTCCTATTCAGTCGGCTATGCAAGTGTCAACTAGAGGTCTGCCAGGAAACACTTCCCGATACGCACGTTCAGCCGAGGGTACTCAGCTTATTCGCTCAGTCTTTGGAGCTCATCCTATTTCTGTTATTCCGGCTTAGAGGCCAGTGATCAAGAAGGTATGCCATGAGTGTGAGGAGTATGGCCACATTCGCAGATAGTGTCCCAATTTTGGCCAGGGTGGACAAATCATCCCACACCTAGCTTTTCGTCCTTTGGCCCCTTCCGGAAGGGGAGGTAGTGCGTTCAGTAGAGATCATCCACAACTTGATCGAGGTAGTCAGCCAGCAATCAGAGGTGGTGCTCAGCAGAGTAGAGGAGGTGCTCAGGTGGGTAGGGGTGGCACCTATTCAAGTAAAGGGGTGGCACAGCCCAATCGGAACGGTTCTCAAGCAGGTAATCAGGGCAATTTTTATGCTTTCCCTAGTAGGCCAGAGGCAGAGGCTTCAGACTCCATCATTACAGATATTATCCTTGCCTGTGACCGAGAGCTATGGCATTATTTGATCCAGGTTCTACTTTTTCTTATGTCTCTACTTACTATGCTTTGGGATTAAAACTTGTTTGTGATGTGCTTGCTGTCCCTATTCATGTGTCTACTCCTATTGGGGACTCTGTGGTGGTAGATAGAGTCTATCATGCGTGTTCTGTGGATTTCATGGGTTATGAAACTCAGGCTGATTTGGTGATCTTAAACATGGTAGATTTTGATGTGATTTTGGAAATGAGTTGGTTGTTCCCTTACCATGCTATTCTAGATTGCCATGCTAAGACTGTCACTATATCAGGGCCTGGATCATCTAGGTTGGAGCTGAATGGGAATTGTAGCCCTATTCCTAAGAAACTCATCTCTTATATTTGTGCCCTTAAGTTGATAGAGCGGGGTTGTTCAGCATATTTAGCACATATTCAGAATACTAATTTTAAGGGTCCTTCCATAGAGTTGGTCTCGGTAGTTTGTGAGTTTTTAGAGGTGTTCCTTGTAGATATGCGTAGCATGTTGCTAGACCATGACATTGATTTCTGTATAGAGTTAGAGCCAGGGACTCGACCCATTTCTATTCCATCGTACTAAATGGCACCTGCTGAGTTGAGAGAACTCAAGGAATAGTTGCAAGAGCTGCTTAGTAAAGGGTTTATTAGGCCGAGTGTCTCTCTATGGGGCGCTTCAATTTTGTTTGTGAAAAAGACGGATGGCAGTATGCAGATGTGCATTGATTACCATCAGTTGAAAGAGGTAACTATTTGAAACAAGTATCCTCTCCCTTGAATAGATTATTTGTTTTATCAGTTATAGGGAGCGTCTTTTTTCAAAGATTGACTTGAGATCAAGTTATCATCAGCTGAAGATTCAGGCTGAGGATATTCCCAAAATAGTCTTCCAGACCAGGTATGGGCATTACGTGTTTTTGGTCATGTCGTTCGGAATCACTAATGCCCTAGTTGCGTTCACGAGTCTGATGAATGGTATCTTCAAACCTTACTTAGACTCCTTTGAGATTGCATTTATTAATGATATCTTGGTTTATTCTAAGACCAAGCAGGAGCATGAGAATTATCTGAGAATAGTGTTGGGGCTGCTGAAGGAAAAGCAACTGTATGCAAAATTCTCAAGTGTGAGTTTTGGTTGGAGTTGATGAATTTTCTAGGGAATGTGGTTTCCAAGGTGGGAATCAAAGTGGACCCATAAAAGGTAGAGGCAGTCAGAAACTGGACTAGACCGACTACCANCCAAAATCCTTCAACGTTGCTTTAATCCCATAAAAGGTAGAGGCAGTCAGAAACTGGACTAGACCGACTACCATGTCAGAAATTTAGAGTTTTGTAGGACTAGCCAGTTACTACCGTTGGTTCGTGAAGGGTTTTGCATCTATTTCCTCGGTGCTGACCAAGTTGACTCAAAAGGATGTATCTTTCCAGTGGTCAGAAGAATGTGAAGCAAGTTTTCAGAAGCTCAAGACTTTGTTAACCACAGCACCTATCTTACATTACCAGTGGAAGGTAAAGATTTCATTATTTATTGTGATGCCTCACGGTCTGGGTTGGGCGTTATATTAATATAGGAAGGATGGGTCATTGCATATTCTTTAAGGCAGTTGAAGGTGCATGTAAATAATTACCCCACGCATGACCTGGAGCTAGCAGCGGTGGTGTTCGCTCTGAAAATCTGGAGGCACTACTTGTACGGGGCTCGTTGCGAGGTATTCACAAATCATTGCAGCCTATAGTACGTATTTTCCTAAAAGGATCTCAACTTAAGGTAGAGGAGGTGGATAAAATTTCTCAAGGACTATGACACTACCATTCTGTACCATCCAGGGAAGGCTAATATGGTGGCAGATGCGTTGAGTTGGAACGCAGTAAGTATGGGTAGTTTAGCTTGCTTGGAAGCTACTCGACGATCGATGGCCAGGGAAGTTCAGACACTGGCAAATGGTTTGATGAGGCTATCTCTGACAGAAACAGGTGGGATACTATCTAGCATGGAGGCTAAGTCATCATTTTTAGAAGAAATCATATCAAGGAAATTTGAGGATGAGAAGCTAGGTAAGATTTGAGATAATGTTCTGCAGTGAGAAGCTAAGGAAGCAGTGCTAGATGGTAAGGGGTCCTGAGAATAAAGGGACATGTGTGTGTTCCCCAAGTTGGTGAGCTAATTTAAACTCTCCTGGCAGAAGCTCACAACTCGAGATACTCCATTCATCCTAAAGTTACCAAAATGTACTGTGACTTTAAGCAGCACTATTGGTAGGGCAGGATAAAGAGAGATACTGTAGAGCATATTGCCTAATGTTTGAATTGCCAGCGGGTGAAATATGACCACCAGAAGCCTAGGGGAGTACTCAGAGGATGCCTATCCCTAAGTGGAAATGGGAGAGGATAGTTATGGATTTCGTATTCGGTCTTCCAAAGACTTTGGGAAAGATTGACTCCATTTGGGTCATTGTGGATAGATTTACCAAGTCTGCTCACTTCTTACTTGTCTAAGTGACTTACAATGTTGAGAAGTTGGCCAAGTTGTATATGAAGGAAGTGATTGGCTGCAGGGGTGCCAGTGTCGATTGTGTCTAACAGGAGTACTCAGTTCACCTCTAATTTCTAGAGGACCTTGCAAGCAGAGTTGGGCACTAGGTTAGACTTGAGCACAGTCTTCCATCCTCAGACAGATAGACAATTAGAAAGGACTATTCAAGTGTTGGAGGATATGCTCCGGGCTTATGTTATAGATTTTTGGGGCCATTGGGATAAATTTCTACCTTTGGCAGAGTTCTCCTATAACAATAGCTATCACTCGAGCATTGGCATGGTTCCATTTGAAGCCCTGTATGGAAGAAAATGCAGGTCTCAAATAGGGTGGTTTGATGCATTTGAAGTGAGACTGTGGGGGCCCAATTTGTTGAAGGAATCTTTAGAAAAAGTTCACATATTCAAGTGTGTCTGGTGGCAGCTCAAAGTAGACAAAGCAGTATGCGGACAAGAAGGTGAGGGATATGGAGTTTATAGAGGGAGAAAAAGTTCTACTCAAGGGAGTGATGAGGTTTGGTAAGCGGGGCAAGCTGCCTAAGGTACATCGAAGCATTTGAAATACTCTAGCATGTGGAGAGAGTAGCTTATGAGTTGGCGTTGCCACCAGGATTGTCTAGGGTACATCCAACATTCCATGTTTCAATGTTGAAGAAGTATCACGGAGATAGGACATACATTATTAAATGGGACTCTGTGTTGCTAGATGAGAATTTGTCCTATGAGGAGGAGCCGGTGGCAATTTTTGATAGAGAGGTTTGGAAGTTGAGGTCAAAAAAGATTCCAACGGTAAAGGTCCAGCAGAAGAATCATTCTATAGAGGAAGCAACTTGGGAGACCGGGGCCGATATGCGGATCAAATATCCTTAGTTATTTGTGATATACGATAAATTCTCTTCCGTGCTTTTATTGTAGGCTGTTCGGGGATGAACAATGTTTTAATTGGTATCTAATATAATGACCCACATGTCATTATGAGGGAAACAGACTTTGAACACTCAAAAAATCTAGAATCTGTAGAAAATAATTGTGAAATGAGCTAAGTGTTAAAAAAATGCTTTTGGGGGAGCTACTAGTTTCGGGGGACCACTACAGCGGTAGGATATCCGCTGTAGTGAGACCGCCGTGATGATCGGAGTTCCGCCATTAACGGATCAAGGAATTAACCACCGAATCCGCCATAGTAGTTTTCTAATCGTTGTAGCTGGCCCACTACAGTGGAAATGTGACCGTTGCAGCAGACGTCAGGAATCAGAAAGTGTATTTAAGTAGGATTTTTGGGGTTCTATCCCATTATTTTTAAAAACACGATTAGAAGGGTTAGAGGCAATTTTTTCCTCCAGAGCAGTAAATTCCTCTTCCAAGTTAAGTTTCTTGATTCCCAATCCCAATAATGGTTATTGATGACCTTAGAATTCATGAAGAACCTTTAATGGTAGAATTTTAAGTTGAGAAAACCCTTGATTGATAGACTAGAACTGGATCATGGGGAGTTAATGGGGTGGTTTGATACGAGGTTTGAGGAGTATTGACCATTCCCCAAGGTTTACTTTCTTGAGAATGTGGGTTACATGGGAATCGAGACCTAAAACTAGATGGAACTGGGGTTTTTACTTTTGAAAGTGCCTTGAAGGGAAGGGTTTGAACTTCTAGGACCCTTATTCGAAGAGTAAATAATTAAATTACTCTATATTATTATCGTAGATTTTGAACTTTTCGAAGCATTGAGAAAGGGCAAGGCTCCTATGGAGTAGCTGACATTCCATACCCAAAAATCAAGGTAGATTATGGTTTAAGGGAAATATACCCTATTTAATGAAATATAGGTTTTTTGCAATGATGATATTTGATTGGTCTTCGGACATTATCTTTATAAAGTTTTACTGTTGATTGAACTGTATAAGTAATATAGATATGATGTGGTTTGTGAACCATTAAGTGAAGTTCCTTTGCATTGCTATTGAGATGTTTGATTGTTGTAGTTATGCAAGCGAGGAAGTAGATTGTAACTCCTGAGTATTTAAAGAATTCACCTTGTACATTCAATTGAATGAGAATGGTTAAGGATAGTAATAATATCCTAAGATGAGAGGCTTATTCCCGAAGGGAGCATTCGGACGAGCATATGAGTGGGAGTGGGTACCACACTAGTACAGTACGTGAATTTCTAGAGTCCCCTGCAGGTCATGACTGGAAGAGCAGAAATAAGACCCTCTAGCATGTGTGTACATCGACTTTGATGATGGAGTGTTTATGGGGACATGGCGGAGACGTGTGCCTGACATGTCACCCCTTATTCTATTTTATGATGTTTTTGTAGCTTATTAACAGTTTTAGAATGAGTATGTGCTAGATGGTTGAGTGTAATTTATGATCTTGTAATTCTGAATGGAACCAGAAAAATGGTAAAAGATCCTAAGTGTGATTCGGTGCGATGACTAAAGATTTTGATGTTGTTATCCTTGTGATGAAATGCTTAAACTGCATGTGATGAGGAGTAAATGTGAATTGGTGTCAAAAGCTTGTATGTCATCTGATTGAATATCTAAATGTGTGAATGGTTTACAACTAGTGAATTGATGAAAGGTGCAGCTATGTCGAGCTACTGCCTCAAGCAGTACCGCTGCAGCGGAACTACTTCTGTTGTGGCAAGACCGTTGTAGCGATCGAGAGACCGCTGCAGTGCGAGGCCTAATCCAGTGAGCAGGTCGGTTGTCACCTATGCAGAGTTTGTATACTTAAAATATTTACTGTGCTTATGTATGATGTTTGGGACTGGTTTCATATTATTATTGCCTTAATTATGTGTTATTATGTAAGGTCGGTCGATGATGCCTACCAGTACCGTGCTTAGTACTAACCCTACTCCTACACTTATTTTCTGAGTGTAGAATACGATTAAGGAAGCTCTTCTCATCCCCACCTATAGACAGCAGCAATTTTCCAAAGACGGGCATTATGAGGTTAGGTAAGAAGGAAAAGATTAGGACTACGTTTATTGGCCCATATGATTTCCTTCGGAGAACAAGCAAGATGGCATATGAGCTAAAATTGCCTCTAGAGCTAGGACCTGCCCATTCAATTTTCACATGATAATATTGCGAAAAGGGTATACGTAACCCGTCCCCAATTTTGTCAGTAAAGGATGTTCAGGTTACTGAGGAGTTAGCTTATGAAGAGGTACCAGTGGCCATATTAGATCGACAAGTTCGCAGGCTGAGAACCAAAGATGTTGCTTCTGTTAAAGTACTGTGGAGAAATAAGAATAGAGAGGAAATGACATGGGAAGCCGAGCATAACATGAGGTCCAGATACCCTAAGTTGTTTCAGGATTAGTCCCGAATATACGGTTAAGGTAGAGTCGTTGATTCAGTTGTTATTTTATGATACTCATGCTAGATTATTCAGTTGACTGCCATTTTGTTGTGAAAGACTTGTTATAGTATCCTGTGATATACCTGTATTGGACTTTTCTGCGTTTCAGGATTTTTCAGTTAGTCCATGTTACAAAGGAAACTCTGTGGAAATTTTTCCAAAATAACAGTTGAAAAAGTTAGACTTCTGTAACTTAAGATAGACATTCGAGGATGAATGTTTCTAAGGGGGGGAGGATGTTACACCCCGTAAAAACACAGACGTTTAGTAGACACACGTGTGAGTTGTGGTTAATAAAGAGAGTACGATGCATGTAGAGAACCTCGAAAGTCGGGTCGAGCGAGGCCAGGCCGCAAGGGCCAGCGCGTTGAGGGGCGTGACGCCGGGCATGTTGTGGCGCCTTGAGAGGCGCGGGGCGCCCCCTGCCCACCAGCCTCACCTTTATATATAGTCCCTTGTTTTAAATTCACTTATTTCCGAAAAAAGAGCTATGACCTGAGAGAAGAGGGCACGAAGAAATTAAGTAATTTTCACCCGTTTACTCTACAAAACACCGTCCAAACTCAAATTAACTTCGTGTACCGAAGTTTAAGGCTGCAGGAAGAATTACTACGGAGTTATTTTCACAAAATTCACCCAGAAAATCGTAACCTCGCGGAGCTAAAGTTGTTGGAATTGCTCCAAACTAATTTCTATACGATCACAGGCTTCAAGTAAGCATTTCTCCCTTCTGGACTTTCGAGAGATTACGAGTTTTTGACTGTGTTCCATTAAATTGAAAGATAGTTAATATTTACATATAATGTTATCGTTCGGCCGATTTTAATACTGAAATTAGTCTTATTCTCTCAGTCATATGGTTTCAATTGATAAAAGTTATTGAATATGAATTTGATACTCGCCAGTTAAGCATAACTCACCAATCCAGGTATGTAAAGCTATCCTTTCGGCAAGTTACGCTCATCGTAAAGTTAGTACGACCTGCATGTCTACAGTACTTCAGAGTAAACCTATTGGGTCAGCTATTGTAAACTGAATTGAGCCTATAGCGATGAAATAATGATTCTTGTCCGAGTTAGCCTAGCTAGAATGATCTTCCCCCAAAGTTGAGTAGTTAGTTGTTATTCCATTTACTGAGGCTGTAAGGGCTGTATTGAGTTTCATTTACTGAGGTTGTAAGGTCCGTATTGAGTTCCATTTATTGAGGTTGTAAGGGTCGTATTGATTTCCATTTACTGAGGTTGTAAGGGTCGTATTGAGTTTCAACTGAGGCTATAAGGGCCGTATTGAGTTTCATTTACTGAGGTTGTAAGGGCCGTATTGAGTTCCATTAACTAAGGTTGTAAGGGCCGTATTGAGTTCCATTTACTTAGGTTGTAAGGGTCGTACTGAGTTTCATTTACTGAGGCCGTGAGGGCCATAATGAGTTCCATCAGATTGAGGCCACGAGGTCCACCCCGAGTTATGATTTATGCAAAAGTCCTTAGAGGAGGTAAGTGGAGGGGATCTTATTTGTACTTGTCGGGGCTTATGGGGGCCCAGGTAGGTTTTTTGTGCTGTTTGTACCTTCCAGGCTTATGGGGGCTCGGTTAGGTTCTAGTTTGCATATATAGACTTGTTGTTTAGATAATTCAGACGGTACAGGTATTGCAGGTTAAATCCTTACTTTCTCTTTTAAATTATTACATATTTACTAGCTTTCAGTCAATTATTATCTTTCTGCCTTACATATTTGGTACATATTGTACTGACATCCATCCGGGCGCTGCATTACTTTCCTATAGGTACAGATAGACGCGGTTCGGGACTTTCCTAGCCTTCAGCTGAGGTCAGCAGTTTATTCAGGTCCTTCCCTTCGGAGTTGAAAGTTAGACGAGGTTTACTTTTGATGTACAGTTTTGGGTAGGTCGGGGCCCTATCCCGACCATTATATCACTCTTAAAGGCTTACAGACTGTTGCATATTTCCTGTGGTTAGTTTTCTATTAGCCGTGTGGGGCCCATGTGTGCTTTATTTCCTATGACGGCCATGTGGGGTCTTGTATAGCTATTAGATAGCGGCCTTGTCGGACATAGCATAGTTTAGCGCCTGATTTACATTCCGGTTATAACTAGACAGCATGGTAATCTTGTCAGCATGCATAGGGTCCCTGTTATTGTGTTGTTCTGGTTAGCTATCTTCTCTTACAGGTGGCCTTGTCGGCCAGGGGCTGTATTTACAATCGAGATATAGCTCGTTGATTTCTTGAGTTGAGTGTCAATGTGCACAAGTCCAATTAGGCTAGTTCAGACCCAGTGTGGCACTAGGTGTCGGTCATACCTCCCAAGGTGGGGCGTGACAAACTCACTCCTCCTTTGAAGATGTCTCTCTTTCAAACATTTCAACATTTCTTCTCTTTTTTAGTTTAAAGATTTCTAGACTGTAGGTAGACATTGAAGTGCAATGACTTTCGAATCTTGGGAAGATTTAGTTGTGTTAGTTTAGTTGGTAATAACAACTTTCGGATATTGCAATTCTTTTCATTTTATTATATTGTTATTTCTTCTTGTGTGATTTATGACAGGATAGTTGTTGGAAATCATTGGTTCGCCCACTGAGGGGTTAGTATGTGTCAGGCCCCGCCTTGGGGGGTATGACTGGCACCTGGTGCCCTATTAGGAGCTGAACTGCTAGACTACTGAGCCTAAGCACATCTGGTGCCTGGCTGGCTCTAAC